>JAXQQM020060101.1:0-44941 GCA_034641835.2 Pinus albicaulis | reverse complement strand
CTATTGCATGGATACTTCAGTTAGAACTCATGTGACAGAGTTTGGTGGAGTTGATTGAGGAAGCTAGTGGAGTTGTATTCAGTTTAACTAATCTAAACATAGTTGAGCTATTTGTATTCAGTTTAACTAATTGATACAATTAGTGAGAGTGGTGTGAATTAATTATTAATTAATTCACTAATTATAATCTCATTAATCAACTAAAGAATGCATCAGTTAACTTCAGTGCATGGACAGTTTCAGTGGAGACCAGTGCAGAAATAGGTGAAAGAGCAGGTTAACTATCAGTTGTGACTATACAGTTGCTATTTGCAACACACAGATAGGTGGAGAATCCCATGAGGATTGCACAGTACAAGCTAGGTGGTTTATCTATTTAATGAAGCCATCCCATAGCATTGAAAAGGAAATAGAGGCTGGCTATCAAGTGGCAAAAGATTGAAGCATGTGTTTTGCTAGATCTAGCTTGATAGTGGGTAGCAATTCGAGGTAGTGCTGAGAGCTTGTGAGGAGCTTTGTACTATGATTATTACATGATCTCCATGACATATAATATACAAATAGTTGGGGTTTTCAGCTTTAAGATTTCCCATTAAATATTGTGTTCATATGTGTGATTGTTGTGGTTTTAATGTATGCATGCAATTGATTTTATTTCCGCATGTGATGATCAATGGTAGAAGATATTATGTATTATGCATGAAGCTAAAATAGTGTATGATCAGGAGAATCTCGGTGAATAATATATCAGTTATTCAAATTTCTACAGCTTCCCTGTACAATATCCTTTCTTCCCCATTGAAAACAGGAATTATAGCATAAGTGAAATCCAATTTAAGAGCACCTCCCAGCTTTTCTCCCCAAGATATTGATAGGAGCATTCCAAACCTGGCTGGAATGTCAGCAACCACTACATCCATGACTATACTCTTTGCTGGAATTGTGCCAAAGAAACTGCTACATCTTTAATTAACCCAATGCATTTCACCCTTTTGGAATCAAATGAATACAGATCCCTGTAAGGTTTGGTAATCTTCAAGTTTAATTCCTTCATAACAGACAATGGCATGAGTTTATGGGATGCTCCTGAGTCCAACATACAATTATGGAGAGTAAAATCATGAAGCAACATAGAAATATAGAATGGTGGAACAGAGGGGTCTACTTCTTCTACATGAGGACCAAAGATGACTACTGGCTTCTCTTCTTGTAAGTTCACAGTGTCACTTATATCTTCAATCTGTGTGAGATTAATAAATTCTGAATTTTCTTTCTTGTAGGCTGGTATTTTAGCTAATTCTAGAAGAGGTACCTGAATTTTTACCTTCTCCAACTCTTTTTTCAAACTAAAAGGATGAGTTTGTTTAACATTCTTTTCGGGTTCTTCTTCACTCTTTCTAGAATTTGTTACTTGTTCAGGTATAGGAACAACTCTCTCCAAAATATTAGTATCAACTGATTTCTCTGGGAAGGTTCACCCTGTTGCACATTTGTTCTATTAACTAAATTTACATGTTTCTTCCCATTACTGACTTGTTTTACAAGGTCCTTTTGTTGGGGAGTCGCCATTGGAGGAGGGATAGAATCTTGTTGTTCACCTTCATTATCCTGCACTCTAGATCTCTTTCTAGACCTCAAATTATACTTTTTATGCAACTCAACTTGCATAAAATCTGTGAATTGCCTACAGCATTCATCCATTTCATCTTGGTCAAAAGATACTTAATCTTTAGCATATTCTCTGTCACCATCTTCCTCTTCATCATCTTCTATTGTGTACGTAGCAGATATTTGATCTTCAGCTTCCCTTTGGTCATCTTATGTTGACTCTACGGGTGCTACTTCTATATACAATGGTGCTTGAACCTGGTCTTTATATTTTCTTTCCTTCTAAAAAATTTGCAGGGGATGCCTTCTGAATTGAGGGGTAAATCCCCCTCGGTTTTGTTGTACTTTTCTTTGGGAGTTTTTACTTTCCGATTCCATCTTAACTAGATTATTTGACAAAAATTTAATCACCTTTTTCATATCTTCAATTCTTTGATCTTGTGATGATTCTTCTTTGGTTTTCCCCTTCTCTTGGACTGGTTGTTTCCCTTTTGCCTTTCCAACTACAGTCATATTAACTTCAAAAATCACCTGTTTGTATTTTCTCTAGAGTAGGGAATATCCTTTCTCTAAGCATGAAACTAAAATCGGCTTCAAAATCCCCAGCAAAAACCACCTTTTCTCCAAAAGGAGGGGGCTTCATTTCTACAGGCAAACTGTTATACAACTTATTGAATCTTTTGATATAATCTGATATATTCTCATATGGTTTTCTTTTGATTGCATTGAATTTTGTCAGTGAATATCCATAATCCCTTTTTTCACCCCATCTCTAAGTGAATCCATTTTCCAGTTCTTCCCATGTATTAATAGAATTAGTTGGCAATCCCTTAAACCACTTTCTAGCCTCTCCATCCAGAGACTGAACAAAAAACCTCGTTAAAACATCAATATGTTCTACATTCAGTTTTTCAGCAAAATTACAAAACATAGGCAAGTGTTGTTATTCAGTTATTTCATCTTCTCCAGTAAAACGTGGGAGTAATTTATGATACTCTTGAGGCATTGCATTCATTGGTTGTGGAAGGTTAAGTGGAGCATATTTTTTCAACAAAAAGGCTGGTGCTGCCATGTTTTCACCTTGATTGACTGTTCCTTGGTTAGATGTAGTCAACAAACCTACTATGAAAATGAACAAAGGTGGAGGTAAAACTAATATGGGGGTGGGTTGATGGACAATAGCAGAGCGACCAGCAACTGGAGTTTGTTGAGCTTGAGTAAAAATAAAAGAAACAGACTCAAACGAGTGTTCTTCCAACTTAGGTTCTTGAAAATAAAGTGGTGTGAAAGGTGAATCTATTTCCAGGAAAGGAAGTACTTAAGAGATATCTTCAAACAAAGGATTAATAGAACTACTCCCAGGAGCTGACAGTGTAGGACTAGGTGTTGAGGGAGTTTTGGGTTTCTGAACCCTTTTAGAAACTAATCTTTCAAGGTTTAACAAAGCAGGGACCTTCTGATGCGAGGTATCTGACCTCGTGTGATGTCTTTTGTGAGCCAGAATTTTGAGAACAACGAACACAACCAAATATTTCCTCCTCACTGAACAATTAGAGGAAATAATGTGAAAAACCTAGGGAAAATAACTTCGTCTCTTCGTCCCCGGTAGCGACGCAAGAAAATGTTGTATCTTAAGAGATAATTGCTTGGCTGCAGAAAGGAATTAGTGCTTAAGACATTTTTAGAAATGTGTCACAAAGTAATTATATCAAGTGGTCTTCGTTCAATCCCTTTGGAAACTAATTCTTTAAAACCCTTAGCAATCTGGTATAATGAAAGAATCTACAATGCCATTAACTGCTAATATCTGAATGGAAAAGAAGAAATGCAAAAGAAACTCAAAATGATATGATGTAACACAAAATATACCACTCTAAATTTCATATTGAGTTTATAGAGAGAGAGGAAACTCAAAATAATATGATTTAAACACATAATCTATTACTTTTAAGTTCCAAAGAGAGTTTGTGAAGAGAGAGGAGTTGGAGTGAAGAAGTGCAAACAAAGAATTATTTAACTCTTACTCACAGATGTAATTAAGAGACCAGAAGCTGCATTACTTCACTTCATTCAAGGAAGAAGGGACACAAAATGGCACAGGAAAAATGAATCACCATGAACAGTTGCAGGAAACTTGCTGCTTCTTTCATTAATTCCTCAGAAAAGTGAATACCAAATTTTTAGTCTTCTAGAGGTTCGTAACTCAGAACCCTTGTTCTTTCTTTCTATCTTGATTATATATATCAAAAACAGTTCGTAACTACCAAAAATTCTTAACACTCCTTCGACTACCTAAACTGTTAAAACTACCTATTACATTTCAATTGAGGACATCACTATAGCTTCGACCTTAACAGACAAAGAAAACGAATTAAAATTTGAAAGGTTATTCTTTTTGTTGAATCTAATTTGTTGTTGATGCGTCTTCTGAAGTACTGATGTGTCTCCCTGACAGATTGGACATCTTTGCCCTGACTTTCTTCCACAGTTCAACATTTGTCTTTTCTGCTTCTGGTGTGGTATTCAAACAGTTCTGCAATAATGTATCCTTGCCTGACTTGACCCAGATGTTGCATTTCCAACAGTGCCATTATGTGCTCTCTTTACCCGACTCTACCTATGCCTCTACATTTCAACCAAGGTTATCATGTCCCCTTCTGCCTGACTCTGCCTCTTCTACTCGTGTCTATTGCGTTTTGTCTTTTCTTTCCCTTTGCTCTGCGTCAGGTCACATACCCGAGTACATTGCCCGCATTCACGTTTCTTCATAAAACCAACACAACTGCACATAATCTTAGACTTTAAATAAGTTCAACTTAACCTTTGAATGGTATCACGTCCGCCTTTCCATCGCATTTAAGCCTTCGATGTTCACAACATATTTCTTAGTGCCTTTCCTCTTGAACTTGCGATGTCCGATATGCGATCGCATCGCCTCATAATATCACAACTTTAGGCCTTACCGCAGATCGGCTTTTATAACCTTTACCTCATCAGCACTTCACAACTTTGAAAATTTTCAATTCCTCTGATCGCCACAATATCTTATCGCATGTGATGTGCAATATTCATCGCATCGCCAAATCTTAAACTTGTCGCTCTTCACATTGCATCTTTGAAAGTTTAACCATATCTCAAACTTGTATCTTTTACTGAATGTGATATGTGACGGAACCTATGGCCGACACGTGGCTTCTCTTCACAACCTCAGATCCATATGACTTGCATTTATGTGATATGATCTCCGCCTTCCATCTCTCTGCTTCAATTCTGCGCTTTGATCCTGACCGTCGATTTTCCTCCTTTACACTTCTTCCAAAACTCTTATGTTTTTAAGGAAAATACGCAATTTCTCTACCTTCGGGAAATCTATACGATTTCTTCAATAATCAACATAGTTTCATTCAACAGGCTCGCATATGTTCCTTTAACGGATAAACAATCTTGATTACTAAGTTGTTTTTATCCACGGTGTAACCCTCCTGAGATTATTCAGTATTCTGTAGTGCTAGTATCTCTTGAGCTTGTGAATAAGCCCGATTCGACCCACCTTCACATCTTTGCACATAATGTTAATATTTCAAAAGTAAATGAAAATGAGCCACAACAAACACCATAAATGATAAGTCATAACATGTGTAGACGGGTCTTCTCCATAGTTTCCATTGAATTTCGGACTTACGTACGTGTAGGAAATCTCCCCGAATGTTGTATGCGGTGTATTACAGTGTACAAGGAGGCCGACCTAGTTACCTCTGGATGGTAAGAAACCTAATGTTTTCTTCCCAAATATACTCGATGGTATGTGGAGGCCCAATCCGTGTCAGCGATGTATAATTTGAAACCACACAGTGAGAGAATCCCCTTATAATTTTTGTACTGGAACACAGGTACGTGGACAAGCTCTGCTATACTTACGTATGTATGATAGGGTATCACACTCAGAATGTATCGCAGACAATTAACGACAACTGTTATGTTTTACAACGCTGGAACACGTCTCTAGCCTATACCTCTAAATTTTATCATTAAGTGACAATGCTCCCTTAGGTTAATTGAGATAAATTTTAAGTTGATCTTGCTTAGAAATTTGCCTTTTAGGTTCACCGCATGATGAATTTGACATCCCTAGAATGAAACAAAGATGATAAACATTCGTTTCGATTAAATTTCGACAATGAAAACCTTAGCTACAAGGGATAGAACAATCATATTGAAATAAATCAATAATGAGGACATCTAAATGCAAATTCCCTAACTATTCCTATGCAACACTCACAAACCCTTTATGCAAATGCATGTTTTTCTTTTCAATTTATTTTAAGTGTGAATGAAAGAAAAAGAAACTAAAATTCACAATCAATCAACCAATACTTTCCAGATAAACAAAGACTAGAACAACAATTCCTCTTTCAGAAAATAAAGAGTTGATCAAATGTAAACTTTAAACTTTGGAGCTATTTTGACAATGATAAAGAAAAAAAGAAGAAATATTGAACAAACAGACATCCAAGGTCAGCAAGGATAGTATAAGCAATCTAGACTCTAGAGGCAATCAAACACTTGAAAAATCAACAAACAAAATACTGAAATGGATAGCAAACGACAAAAATATGATGAATTTTGGTTGGTCACAGGAGCAACACACCCCTGAGTGGGAGACAGTGCGTTGCAGAGCACTGTCTCTAAGCCAACAGTGCTATGTAGAGCAATGTGTCAATACCAACAGTGCTATGCGCAGCACTGTGTCAAGACCAACAGTGCGTTGGTGGTAGAGGAATCTAAAAAATAGGCAAGAAAACACACTTCTTTTACCAAAACATATTCAAATGATTGTAATGAAGCAAGTAAAGTCTACTAGAGGCTGACAAACAAGGATAAAACCACAAGGGACTATCAATCGATCCCCAGTGGAGTTGCCAATTTGTTTTACGGAAATCAAACCTATGGATAGATAAGTTTCCCTAAGCGTGGTGGACTCACTTAGAACAAAAAATGAAAGACACTTGACCTTTTCCTTAAGATAAATAGATAAGATAAGAACACCTACTTGTGATCCTTCATTATTATTCATCTCCATTTTGTCACTTCTGTCGCTCCCAATCGAACTAACTCGCTTGATTGGTACCTGCAATGGCTAACAAAAGACAGAAAACGACATAAAGGCATATGATCTATTCATCTTAATCGAACTGAATCAATTGCATTTGAATATACACGTATAAAAGCATGAACATATGTATTAGGGAAGGAACAAATCTCTTTATTATAAGGTAGAAGGAGAAGTAAAAACCAGTTGGATCGATTCAATGTCAACTCACTCTAGCTTCAGTCCTGTCGTAATCACATCAGCAGCATAACATTACATGTAAACAATACCTAAAAGAGTTGTGATCTTACTAGCATAACTCTACAAATTCAAATTCTTGCTCCCTTGTGCACTATGATCAGTGCTCAATTTATAAGAAATGAAGGTAGTTTGGCATTAATTGGTCATTGAATGGTTTTTCCATAAATGGATGAAGAAGTTTCCTTGTTCATTGGAATAGGAGGATAAGTGATTTAATGACTTCATGGTGTTCATATTCGAAGTTATCAGATAGTATGATAGTTGGAAAAACTTCTAGAAGTCACTAGAAAGTGGGAAGATTCTTGGAATCCTTTGAACAATTCGCTCCCAATCAGCCAACGCACGGTCAAGTGGGCCTAGATGCTCTGCAACGCTGCATAGCATGGGATTAAATGCTCTGCAAAGCACTTACTACAGTCTAGGGATGCGTCGATGGCTCAATGGATCATTTCAATTGGACTTCAAGCAGTGAAACTTTCATGGATGAAAACCAACAATGGGATGACTTGTTTAAGCCAAGTAGAAATTGATTTAGAGTATGTAAGACCCTAATTTGTATTGATCTGAGTTTCGAGAGTGATGCCCAAATTGGCCTGTAACACCGCCTACACTGTGAGAAATTTTCATGTCTCCTAATTTCTTACGCTTTACCGTAACCCACAATCTAAATCAAGGCTCACTACCTCCTAAATTGATACCTATTCTCCAGGCTTTACCGCAACCCACAGTCTGAATCAGGGGTCACTAGGCTCTAAACTGATACATATTCTCTAGGCTTTACTGTATATCCCATCCCGGGGCTACTAGGCCCAATGGAGCTAAACCACCTCTCAAGATTTACCGCAATCCATCTCGGATCACTAGGCCCTAAAACAAGGAAAACCACCTTTAGGATTTACCGTATATCCCGCCATTCACAGGTTGAGGATTCCTAGGCCCACTGAGGCACACAATCCTAGATTTACCTCAACCCACAGTCAGGTTCAGGGGTTACTAGGCCAGTGGCTTTACTATGATCCATAGTTTGGTTTAGGGACCAGTTTGGTTCATTTCAGAGATCCACCTCACTCAAATTCGAATCCATCCAGCAATACAACTCAACCAAAGTATGAGAACCCATCTCAACAAGGCTATCTGTGTTATGAAACCAACTCCAAAAATAGAAGAAAAGAGATATCAACGCCTTAGAAATCAGCCACTTCGAGGGGGCAACCTCCAATACATTACATAAATGAAAAATTATTCGATGATACAAATGACCAAAACCTCCTTCTATATATAGGAGTTTATGGGGTCACAATATAATCCTAGCCGACCTAACAACAATAATGTAAGGGCACAATAATAACAATATTGGGGTTATAGGGGTACAACGATAACAATAAGGGAGTCACACTAACAACAATAAGGGACTACACTAATAATATAGGGAACTAACATGCCCCTCTCCTTCAAAAAAGTGTTGTCCTCAACGCTTGAGTAGCTCTGGATGCTTCTGTATAAAATTCTCATCTGCCCATGTAGAATCTTCAGTGGGTAAGTTCTTCTGGTTGATGAGATACTCTGAAATTGATCGATTTCGTAGCTATCGAGTTCTTGTTTCCGTGACTACTTCAGGTTCCAATGTGAATTTTCCTTCCTCATTAAGTTATGGCAATATTGTTTGGACTAGAATTTTTTCACCTATAACCTTCTTTAAGCATGAAACATGGAAAACTGGATGCACTCGCGAAGAAGCAGGAAGCTCCAATTTGTATGCCATAGTACCAATCTTTTGCAACACCTTGTAAGGACCATAGTACTTTGGTGATAATTTATTATCCTTCTATTGACGGGAAAATCTGTCTGACCAACAACAGGGGATCTCCCCGGTAAAAAGTCCCAATTAGACCTCGAACCGTTTGGAATAGGGATCCCGTCCGGGGTGTGGGTCTGGCTACCACTGATTTCTCCTTTCTTTGGGTCTCGCTTAAACTCTATAGAACAGTGGATACACACTTAATCAAATGATACAAGACATATGATTGATGCATTAAATGTACATATAACACTATGAGTAGCAAGAGGAAATAATAAAGCATAAGCACCGAAGGAAGTGTTGTTAACAACACATCATTAGGGTCATGCTTGTAAACTGTTCTGACCACAAAAGAAACAATTCCTTATGGCAAGAACACCCTTCACTTCCTAAAAGTTTTAAATGATAACACAAATGCTAATAAACAAAGTCATCAACATTCATTAAGAAAGTGAAATGAACTCAACCACCATTAACATATACTCAGCAAACTGTTATGCAATTGTGATATGAATTGAAGATACAGTTCCCTTAATCTAAAGATGTTCAGAAACTGAAAATATAATACTCAATAGTGCTCATACATATGTCAACACCAGATCCACAAAGGGATTTTTCAAAATGCTTGTATTCATGCTCAAATTGTATAATCCTGGTAATACAGTGTACTTAGCTCGAGTCCCAAACAAAAGATATTTTACAAGTTCCCGAAGGAGGTATTTATAGAGCAAAACTCTCCCTTTTGGGCTCCCTAACTTTTCACCTTCCCGACTGTTGGGCTGCCTTGCGACCCAGTCTGTTCTGCGACCTGCGACCTAACTGGATTTTGCGACTTGAGACCCTGAGCATTCTGCGACCTGTGACCTGCGACCTGAGGAAAACTGTGACCTACGACCCGCCTGGATTCTGTGACCTGCGACCTCTGACAATCTGCGACCTACGGGGTTGTGACTTAGAGTCTTTCATCTGATCTTCTTGTGAAGGGTTCAGACTTCGCAGAACTCGATGTTTTCCCTGGTACTAGTATTTGGATTTCTCAACAAGACTTCTTTCCTGCATCATCGTTCTGTGAACATGACCGAGTGTCTTTGAGCTTGTTGGGAAAGGCTCTTTGTGCAATCCAAAGGCTTCCACCTGCAATCACAGCACATGGGTCACATGTCTTCATGATCTAACATTGATACTAAGAGCATGTTTAATTAATTGCAAGAATGGAAATAATGAACTTGGACCCCTGTGTGGTCGAGTGTTGAGCTACTAAGTTATCGAAGAGAATGGCCAAGGTAAGCTTTCCCTGTGCCATTTTCTTTTTAATAACTGTAATGCAGATTGGTATCGTTGTGGACCGAGTCTGGAACGCAGATCCAAATGTAAATTACGACATGCGTTAATGATGCCTTCTCCAAAATTGATTCTCTGGCAGAATCTCTATTTTCGTGTAGGCAATGTAGCCCCATGATATAGATGTAGGGACCCGAATACCAACAAGCACGGATTGGACTAAATTTCTCAGCCTTTTCTCTTTAACTCTGACTGGGAACAAATCACCAATGCATTTTTGAGGTCGAAAGCATTTCCATTCATATTGGTGGTTGGGCTTCTCAAGTCTGGAAACTTAAATAGTTCCAACTCATTCAGCGCCTTCAATGCCTGGTTTTTTAAGGATAATGGATACGATTCATATCCGTTTGTGTACACCCTTGCTGTATATTTCCGTAACTCTGACATGATAGCCTATTTCTGCATGCGTTTATTTGCACTTTTACCAATTTTTGTACTATCTGCCAACCATCCCAAATAGTATATTTGGAAAGCGCCATGGAGCTTTGAACTGATCAACATTGATATTCTCATTCTTGGGCATAGAAAATTCATTTACTACACCTTTGATAGCTCCCTTTATTACCAAGACAGCCATCAACGTGCCAAGGAGCCCCCCAGCTATTCTTGTAAACTTGTTTCTAATCAAACAGGCACTAAAACTGGCATAGAAGCAACGTAGTCCACACACAAGCCCATCTTGCACATGCAAGAATAGTTTCTATCCTAACTCACCCCTCCTCTTGTTTCATGCCTGGGAACTAAAGGGATGTCGATCACCATGCTACTTCTCCAAAACATCATTGGAAGGCTCACGCAAAGCATGAGATTCATAGGTCGCATGGTCGCCACTACCACCAAGTCGCACTTTTATTTACCTCATAGATCTGCGACTTAGCGACCTGGAGGGGTCACGCGACTTCATCTTCACGTGGGTTGTGATCTCAAAAGGGTCGTAGGATCGCACTTTTTATTTGTCTCATAGATTTGTGACTCAGCGACTCGGAAGGAATGCGACCTGACGAAGGTCGCATAGTCGCAAATCCTGGGCAAGTCGTACGCGGTTGTTTTTGGGTATGCTGCGAATCAGCGACCTGGGTTGAACTACGACCTCACGGGGGGTCACAGCTTTTCTTGAGTTGCAATGGACGCATCTGATGTTTATTTTCGATCCTACACCCAGCCGCACTAAAAGAATTGTCTGTCTTCATCGTGTAGCCATCTTCCGGCTTAGGTGTTATGTCTCCACCTGCGTTGAATCTTGCATTAAAGCAGTGTCCTAGTATATTTTCAACAGCACCATGGTTCAAATGAATGGAGCAGATTTTACGTATGGAGGAGTCACTTGATCGTGCGATCTAGTCGCAGTTGCAGGAAGGAGTGCACTCGACAAATCACAGCAGAGTTGATTGGCCATCTCCACGAAAACTTCCCCCTCCCGTTCGTAGCAACGCTATTCATTGTTGCAACAATTTTCTATAGCTTAGATGGTAGGATCATCATTGGAGTGAACCTAGATCGCAACCTTGTCCGTGGAGTCCAAAGCTTGGGGCGTTGTCAAATTTTTTTAACAGGCTTGCATGCGTCCTGCCTAAACCAGTGTGGTGATCACCATCATGAACGCAAAATATTTAATGATGTAGTTGATAAGCCTCGGCGATTGCTGGGCTTTTCAACTCCTTGCTCTTCTAACGTTGATTCGTCGATCGATTAGTGATTTTAACCATACATCCCAAAAAAGGGCCATCATCCTGTGAAAATCACGTTCCATAGTCGCTATTGTGCTCGTTCAAATGAGCGTTTCGCTTTTCCTCACAAATCCATATCCTATGACAATGACAAAGCTATCACAGCCAAATATACGTGCATGCATTCTGGATGGAATTATATTGCCACTCTTATGGTCCCATCTGTGCTGGATAATAACAACTACTGCCTGTCTCCACTAAAACACTAGTTAGTGACACGGTCCACGTGGTGTCATGCATGGAGAGGCAGTCGAGACATTAATATGGGCGGTTACTGAATATCATCAACGCATTCCGGGGAGGCACTGAACGCAACGCTCGACATTTGAAACTTTCTTCCCTGAGGTGGAAAATGATGGTGTTGTTTCAAGCTGGGTCAAACATATCCTTTCACACATGGCGGAGAGCCAAAATTCATGCCGTGGACTGCTTCATGCGCGTTGTGCTTGCGCTTCTCATAGTTTAACTCATCATTGTAATGGTAATTGTAATGGAGGCAACAAAAGGAAACCACCCTCCATACGGGGCTTTAATCAAGAATAGAAGAGGCATGTACGCCTTCCATAATAGAAAGCAAGTGAAGAACAGGAAACAACTAGTAACAATCATAATTGGTGCTAATAAGAAAATTGAACCCGCTCCACATCAGCCTTACATAAACAGGAGACCGAGTTATAATGTCGAATTTGGAAGCATTACCAATATCGTTGTTAAACCCTTTAAGCACAACTTTGGGCAACTTTCCGATCAATCCTCATGTCGTGGCAACGCAAATGGATAAAGTGATCTTTGTCATATGCGTTCTTAAACTTACTAGGGTCCCTCCAAACGATGTGAACATGAGAATTTGGAATGTCAAGGGTTGCCTTCGGAAGCCCTACCACAACTACTACATGGCAAAATTGATGTTGTTGACTCAATCCATTATTTAATCATATAACCATTCGAATAAGGTAACTTTCTCCTTTTAGGAATAAAGTTGTGGCTTAATTATGACTGAAAATTCCCTCGACTAATGCGCTCTCATTCTCTGCATACATGTGATACATATCTTCCACTTCTCATATTTCAGCTCAAACTACTCTTATCCTTGTCATCTACCTTGATGAGGTTTTCCACTGTGGCCTTAGTTTTATCCCCATGTGGGCAGGGTATGAAAGTGTTATGTCCCGCCACTACGCCCTTGTTGTTTTAACTTCAGTTACTTTCCCTTGGTGCGGTGATGACATTGTTGGGTGTATCACCCATGGGGTTGACCTGCACGAGACACTATAACTAGTTCGTAGTTACTCTTTGAGAATGGTGCCCCTGGATAAATTATATGAGACCAACAAGATTAAGGGAAATACTCAAACAAAATGGCAAGGGGGCTGCTAATGTACATCCTCAATGCACAGAAAAGTTCCTATTCGAGCGTGTGTTGGATGATCCCTCCCGCACATGGCGTGATTGCAGCAACAACATCTGATCATGATGGTGGGAAAGCTCATGAGGGGTTGGGGATAGGTCACTGGGATGACACTGACTACAGGTCGGGTGAAAGACCTTAATGATTAAGCGAGCAGAGGGGGACTCGGAATTTCGAATATACCCAAAATTTTGGGTGGTGTTGTAGCGGCTACAACATGACTTACAAACAAGAATATGTGAGAATAAATCAATATAAATTCAAACAGAACTCGCTCCCACTCGAACAATAGCCACCCAGGTTGATTTTCATGAAAACATGGTAAATGTGGTTGTTCAAACGAAGGGTTTTTCCTCCCAAAATAAAGAAATACAAACTGAAGAGGTATTCTTTCACAGAATTGGCACTCAGATAGAAGGGAAATCCAAAGACCTCTTGTCAAGGAATGACCCTATTATTTTAAAACTCCGGGAAGAACTGACACAAGCCCATCTTGATTTAGAGAAATATCAACAAAAAATAGTCTCCCTGCAATAATACCAGGAGTTACAAAAAAAATTGAGGGGATTAGCCTAGTAGAGAATGAAGCTTTTGATAAGGCTAGATAGGAAGAATAAAAACTGAAGAAAATAAATACTAAGTTGAACAACGTCAGGGATCATTTGGACACCATTTGTTCATTATATTCGGATGTCTTGACCTATCCATCTCCTGCTACGAACTATGCCTTGTTCTTATTAGAATGATATTTATTGTTAAAGATCAAAGATTTTAGAGCCAACAAGCCAATTGAGCTGAAGACAATAGTAGATTTTATAAATTGCTGTAAGATACATGGAGTAAAGGTCCAAAGGATTCTTTGTGAATTTTATTTGCATAATCTCATATTAGATAAAGAAGTGGATGCGAATCTTAGCTCTTTTATTGGAGATACTCAATTTCAGGTTTTTATCTCTTTTGCAGTCAACCAAATCAAGTGGTTGAAAGCTTATAATTCATTCCAAAGATAGGAACACAACTTAGATCTTTGGGTAAGAAGTGAACCTACTCACCCTCTTCAATTGTTTACTAAGCATAAAAGACTGATGACACAGGAGGGTGTGATTAAAATTTTAGGGCCCATACATAAGGAAATTGTGCAGAAAGGAACAACATATTTCCTCTCCTTTCAGGAAAGATCATTGGTTTCATCCAAAATGAGATGGATGGTTTCAAGAAAAAATGTTAAGGAAAGAGAACCATTTAATTATGGAAATTTCAAAGCTGCTGTGAGACGGTTAGTCCCATACAACAATCTTCTCTTAAAAGAAGGACCCTATTAGGTGGGATGTCGCTTTAAAAGGCCCATTATTTGGTATCCTCTTGAAGGGTATCATCTTGACTATGAGTTAGTTGAAGGACATGAAAAGGAAACCTTTGCAAACCTGGCATGACATCATGGTCTCATGCCTACTATGGACAAATTTTCTCCAGCCGACTCCTTAACTTCTTTGCATAAAAATTATTTATTTTTCATGGGGACATGAAAAAAGGTAAGCAGGGGAGTATGTTGAGCCTTGCAATAGGTATGTATTTACTCTTGATTACTGTCTTTTTCCTCTTCCTTATCTATCTTATGCCATGATATAATAATATAATGAAAGGATTTTGATGACAAATGAATGAAAATGATCCTGATATGATTTAACCATCCAAAATAATTCTCGTTGCTTTTTATGCAGAAAATAATAGAAGAAACAACAGGACCCTATCACGGGAAAGAAGACACGTTAAATGAGATCGAATCAGAGGACGAATCATTAGGGATTAGCGCAAGAATGAACGTACTGTCCGAGGATAGCATTTTTTTATGAATCCCTCAGGATCTCCTAATCCTGAGGGATCACATTTATATTTCCTTTTAGCTATAAAGGGACAGGAAGAGCTAGTTCTCAGATGTCAAGTCATGTTTCTTTGATTTCTGCGTAATTTGTAATTGTAAATTCACAGAATGTAGTTCTGAAGAACGAGAGTGTATTGTGATGTAAATTTACTGTGATGATTAATATATAACTTGTGTTGTTGTTCATTCTAATATTCTAGAGTAGTTAAGCAGTATTCGCCGGCGGCTAAGGGCCCGGTCTCTGGTGAATCTCACTACTGTTTCCTGTGTTATACTTTTCCATTTATTACAAGTGTATTATGATTTTCTATTTTGCAATTGAAGTGCTTTGGATAATTTGGATTTCTGTTATTTATTCCTTTGAGTATGAATTTCCAATTCATGTCATTAAAGAGTTAGTTGTTAGTTAACAGTTCTGGTTTTGATTACTTAAAGTACAGACAATTATTTCCAATACTTTCCTTCTGTTCAATAGTTTAGATCTAGCTGAAAGAGCTCAGTTAATGCTTCAGTGCTCTCAGTTGATTGAATTATTTGAATTAAGAATGAATCTTAGTTTTTGAGTTATAACGCATAGATGAATCACTTTCTTTAAAGCTTCAGATTTATGATTGCATCTATATTCAATGATTGGTTTTAGCATTACTCTTTGTATGAATAGCTTGCACATATTGTGTACACACTTGAGATAAAAGGACTTACCTTGGTTGATAATTAATGTGAGGCAATTAGGAGTTTTTAAAGACACTTGTTAGCACCAAAAATTTTGCCACTGTTGCTAGTGAGCGTGTTGCCACTTTGTAAAGAGTAATGTATGATTGATGTTTTTTTTCTGCTGAGGAAGAATTGGGTATTAAAAACAGAAGGTAAGAACCTGCATAACGAATGAATAACATGCTCGCTCATCCACCCGCTTTCTAGAAGAATTGCATAGGAGTTTAAAGATATGAATGAATGTTTGTATTTTTGCATGAATGACTAAAAAACCTGACAAAGAAAAAATTCCTCCTTCTAAACCTGAAAAACCTAAGGGACCGGTGACCCTTGGACGATCGAATTTTATCGACGAAATCTTAAGAAAAGCCGAGTCTCAGTCATCATTAGGACCCCGAATTATTTCTGCCAGACGTTCTATTGACTTCCTTCAAGCCACAGGATCATCATCTATAGCTAACACTGAGATTCACAGTAAGACTGAAGGGACTGAGCAGAGTTTTCAAGATGCTGAGAATTCACAAGCTTGCCCTTCACAAGAAGGAAATTCTTGCAACCTCCGTGAAGGAGAAGGAGAAACAAGTAATCCTGAAATTAAATTACCAGACCCTAGATCTCCTGAAGTAGTGACTGAGTAGAGGACACCCAGTCTTCTAGATAAAGGTAGTGTTGTTGGAACCTTTCCAGCCTCTTGTGGATGACCTAGGAAAAACTCTCCAGCTCCAGAGATCCCTGAAGAATATTGGCATATTTTTGACCAAATGGCTACTAACCAGCAACCTCAAACTTCTACATTGCAATACCTTATTGTTGACACAACTGTCAATTCCCCCATGAAAGTTATCCCATTACAGAACATTCCTACCTTTCATGGGTTAACTTCAGAAGATCCCGATGCATTCCTTTTTGAATTTGATGTCTTATGCAGGGGTTATGACTACACTAGCGACCCCCATAAGCTGAAGCTATTCCCCTCTACTTTGTGTTGGGTATGTGTTATATTCTTTCCACGACTAAGCACGCGCGTGTTGGGTATGTGTTATATTCTTTCCACGATAAGCACGAAGTAAGAGAGGCGATAGCCCCCTTTACGTTGGAGTGCAACGAAGAAGTCCTGAGGCGGTAGCCTATGTCAAGTCGAGGCAGCGCCCTTAAAATTGGTCCTTAATTTCCGGTGGATGGTCCACGCCCATGGTTTTGTGCATGGTTTTGGGGTACGATGGATTTTGGCCCCTGGTATTTTTGTAGATCCGGTCAAAGGAACTACGGTTATGTTCTAATCCACGGTTAATGGATTAGGTTTTATGTATGCTTCGGCATGTATATATATGTGTTGTAACACTAAAAGGAATATAATGAAAAATGAAGCTGGTCGTCCCAATTTGGGATCCAGGGGAAAATCTTTGTGTTTGTCTGTTTTATGTTTTATGCTCTCGCTATTGTTTATTTTCTGTTATAAGATTTGTGTGTAGATAATTTATTTTCAGGGTTAAAACCTACATTTGGTATCGGAGCTGTTTTGGCTTCAAGGGGATGCCTTTGCTGCTGAGGGTTTCTTGCTCGGGCCTGAGGTAGACCCTGTTCAGTGGGAGATCTGCGAGATCGATTCTTGTGGTGAAAGAAGATGGCGAGCAGCGGAAAGATAGAGATCAAGAAATTTAATGGTCAGAGTTTTGAGTTGTGGAAGCTCAAGATGGAGGATCTGGTGGTGGACAAAGATTAGTGGATCGCGATAGATTCAGGTACTAAACCAACGGAAATGTTAGATGAAGTCTGGAAGAAACTGGATTGGAAGGCTAAGAGCACGATATGGTTGTGTGTCTCAGATTCGATATTGTTGAATGTCTACGGGAAGCTACGGCAAAGACACAGCCAGGGACAAGCAGAAAGACTTTGTACTAGTAAGTCTACAAGAAATAAGTTGTTCTGGAAAAAGCTATATAACTTTGAGAATTCGAGTTGGAGACTCGTGTGAAGGAGTTTGATAAATGCCTTCAATACGGTGAAGTCAACTCTCATACGGTGATATTAAAATCTCGGATGAAGATAAGTGCATCAGTTTGTTGTGTTCTCTACAGTTCATGGGACGATCTGGTTATTTACAGCGGTAGCAATATAACTACCTTGAATTTTGATGACATTGTCTCAGCCTTGCTGTCGGAGGAAATGAGACGGAGAAAAATGGAGGGTCAAAATGGAGATGCCTTATCTGTACGAGGAAGGTCCCAGAACAGAAACAAGAATAAGGTTTCGAGTGGGAGATCTAAATCTAGAGGGAGATCTAAATCTCCTGAAAAGTTTGTAAAGGTGTGCTGGAAATGCGGAAAGGAAGGGCACTACAAAAAGGAATGCAGATCTAAAGCTCCTGAGAAAGGAAAGGGATCTGACGAAGGTCCTTCTGTAGAGGCAAAAACCACCTCGGATGAAGGTGGGGATGTGTATTTGGCTTCTTCTTCAAATACACATGTGGATCATGAGTCATGGTTGATTGACTCAGGTGCATCCTTTCACTTCACTCCCCATAGGGAGTGGTTCTGCGAGTATGAGAAATATGATGGTGGTGATGTCTTCCTAGGGGATGATAGGAAGGCCAGAATCGTCGGACGTGGAAAGTTCAAGTTGAAGCTGCAAGGTGGAAGGATTAGAACACTTCCTGGTGTTCTGCATATTCCTGCATTGGCCAGAAATCTGATTTCTGTAAGCAAGATGGATGATGCAGGTGTAAAAACAGTGTTCGAGAAAGATGCCTGCAAGATGGTTCAGGGAGCATTGGTATTAATGCGGGGAGTTCGGACTGGAACTCTGTACAAGCTACAAGGTAGCACTGTTATTGATGGGTGTAACAGTTCTGTGGTTCCTGAAAGTGGGACGGAAAGTCTAGCTGTCTCTGGAGAAAAGACCATGCTATGGAATCAAAGGCTTGGACATATTGGAGAGAAGGGCCTTCGGATACTGCATAGAGATGGTATGGTAGAAGGTATGTCTAATTGTTCTTTGGATTTCGATTTCTGTGAACATTGTGTATATGGGAAGCAGAATCGGGTGAGTTTTCCTTCTGGTGCTAAGAGGGAAAACAAGATATTAGAACTTGTGCACAGTGATGTGTTTGGGCCTGTGTCAGTTCCATCACTGGGAAAGTCTGTGTACTATGTCTCATTCATAGATGACTTCTCAAGGAATACATGGATATATTTCTTGAGGAAGAAATCTGAAGTCTTTGACAAATTTAAAGAATTTAAGGCTCTGGTGGAAAACCAGACAGAGAAGAAGATAAAGGCGTTGAGGACGGATAATGGTGGGGAGTTCTGCAAGAAGGAATTTGAAGAGTTCTGTAAGAAGTGTGGTATAGCACGGTAGAAGACTACTCCATACACACCTCAGCAAAATGGAGTTGCAGAAAGAATGAACAGAACACTGATGGAAAAGGCAAGAAGCATGCTCAGTGGTATCGAGTTAGGACAAGAATTCTGGGCAGAGGCAGTGGAGACTGCATGTTACTTAGTTAACAGATCACCTTCATCAGCGTTGGAGGATAAGACTCCACATGAGGTATGGACTGGTCAGAAACCCTCTCTTTCACATCTAAGGGTATTTGGATGTGATGCATATGTACATGTTCCAAAGGAGAAAAGGACCAAGTTGGATAATAAATCTGAAAAGTGCATCTTTATTAGGTATAAGGATGGTTTAAAGGGTTACAAGCTTTGGAACCCAGAAACAAGGAAGGTTGTGTACAGCCGAGATGTGGTGTTTAGAGAAGTGAAAGATGTTGTTAAACATGAAGTCCTATCAAAGGAACCTGAAAAGATAGAGTTTGAGCTAAAGGAGGATGAATCAGACTCTACAACAGAAGAAGACTTAGAAGATGAAGAGCCACAAACTCCAGCTTTGAGAAGATCAGTTCGGGAAAGAAGGCAACCAGAAAGGTATAGTCCATCTGCTTTCTGTTCAGGTTTTGCCTTAACTATAACTAATGATGAACCCAGAACTGTCAGGGAGGCAGTAGATTTAGAGGATGGAAAACTCTGGAAGGAGGCCATGGTTGATGAAATGGCATCCTTGCACAAAAATGATGCATGGGATCTGGTGGAGTTGCCGGCTGGAAGGAAGCCCATTGGGAGCATATGGGTGTTTAAGAAGAAGATGAATGTAGAAGGCAAGGTGGAGAAATACAAAGCTCGGTTGGTAGCGAAAGGTTATTCCCAGGTGCCGGGAATTGATTTTGGTGATATTTTTTCTCCTGTTGCCAAGGTTACTTCTATTAGATTACTTTTATCTTTTGCTGCTGCATTTGATTTTGAGATAGAACAGATGGATGTGAAGACAACATTTCTTCACGGGGATCTAGAAGAGGAGATCTACATGAAGCAACCTGAAGGCTTTATGGTGAAAGGTAAGAAAGAACTAGTATGCAGGTTGAAGAAGTCTCTGTATGGGTTAAAACAGTCACCAAGGATGTGGTATCAGAAATTTGATACCTATATACGGGGACTTGGCTTCACCAGAAGCAAGGAGGATAACTGTGTTTATTTTAAATTAATTGGTGACCGTGTTATTTATTTGGTCTTGTATGTGGATGATATGTTGTTGATTGGAAATGACAAAGAAATTATCCAAGATTTGAAGACCCAACTGTTCGCCAAATTCGACATGAAGGATCTTGGTGCTGCAAACTATATTTTGGGCATGGAAATTAAGAGAGATCGGGCAAAGAGGAAGCTCTGGTTAAACCAGAGGAAGTATGTTGAGACTATATTGCAAAGGTTCAATATGCAGGATAGTAAACCGGTGAATGTTCCTATTCCTGTAGGTGTAAAGTTGTCTGCTGAACAGTGTCCCAAGACACAAGAAGAAGAGGAGTATATGTCCCATGTTCCATATGCAAGTGCAGTGGGTAGCCTGATGTATGCAATGGTCTTTACTAGACCAGACATTGCACATGCAGTGGGAGTATTGAGCAGGTTTATGTCAAACCCAGGGAAGGAGCATTGGACAACAGTGAAGCGGGTTTTCAGATATTTACGTGGCACCAGTGATTATGGCTTGTGCTACCAGGGAAGACCAGGATTGGAAAGAATGTTGGAAATTCGTGGTTTTGTTGATGCAGACTGGGCTGGAGATCTGGACCAAAGAAGATCTACAAGTGGGTATGTGTTTAGCCTATTTGGAGGCGCAGTCAGTTGGATGAGTAAAAGACAGTCTGTAGTGGCTCTTTCAACTACAGAGGCAGAATACATAGCAGCCACTCATGCAAGCAAGGAAGCAGTTTGGTTGCAGAGATTGTGTTCTAGTATGGGGTTGGTACAACAAGCTATAAGGATAGACTGTGATAGCCAAAGTGCAATTTTCTTGGCTAAGAACCCTGCTTATCATTCAAAGACAAAGCACATTGATGTTCAATATCACTTTGTTAGAGATATGGTTGAGGCTAAAAGGGTGTTGCTGGTAAAGGTGGACACTTTGAAGAATGTTGCAGACGCATTAACAAAGTCTGTGAGCACTCAGAAGTTCTCTTGGTGTAGAGAAACAATGGGTGTTGAAGAATTGGGCCAATGACTAAGCTCTCTTGTGACCCCCTATGGAAAGAAAACAACAAGTGGGAGAATGTTGGGTATGTGTTATATTCTTTCCACGACTAATTTCCGGTGGGTAGTTCGCGTCCATGGTTTTGTGCATGGTTTTGCACATGGTTTTGGGGTACGATGGTTTTCGGCCCCTGGTATTTTTGTAGATCCGGTCAAGGGAACTACGGTTATGTTCTAATCCAGGGTTTATGGATTGGGGTTTATGTATGCTTCTACATGTATATATATGTGTGTTGTAACACTAAAAGGAATATAATGAAAAATCAAGCTGGTCGTCCCGATTTGGGATCCAGGGGAAAATCTCTGTGTTTATCTGTTTTATGTTTTATGCTCTCGCTATTGTTTATTTTCTGCTATAAGATTCGTGTGTAGATAATTTATGTTCAGGGTTAAAACCTACACTTTCAAGGGGAGCAGCTCTGCATTGGTTCATGGGACTCGGTGGAGGCACCATCAATGATTGGGACCAAATGAAAACATATTTCCTTAAAAAATACCAAGATTATTGCCAAACTAGAGAAATAAAAAATGAAAATTTTCAAATGGTAGCTAAGCCTAGCAATACTCTGGAAGAATATGTAGAGCATTTCCAATATAATCTGCAAAGATCTCCTGACAAAAATATGCTTGATAATGTTCTAAAAACCACGATGATCAAAGGTATGAAAGACCAATGGGTAGAGACACTAAATATAATGGGTAAGGGTGACATTTATCAAGAAAACTATAAAAATATTATAGATTTGTGCATCAAGTGTTCCAGGGGCAGTACAAGGCTGAAACTAGTCGGACGCGATGCAAGCCCCAGAGACAGCAAAGCCTCAGGAGGAATCATTACACGAAGCGAAATTGGAAATCTGTTGGAGGATTTCAAGACTAATATCCTGGGGACCTTGACGACACAATTGGATGTCATGCAAGCTAAGAAAAAGCAGGCTATGGATGAATAGAACTTGGCTATTTTTTTCCCCCATTGCAGACAGAAGCACAATCATAAAGAATGCCCCCTAGATACGATACGAACATGTGCCATATGCACTAAAGAGCACGCCACGGAAAGTTTCCCATCACTCCCAGGATTAAAATCAGTCTTCAAGGAAGCAGAATAAGAAGTGGAACTAGTATATCTATTGAACCAGTGTCGTCAATGACAAGCATGTCAGATAGGTATGCCTACCAATCCATCTTCGTTCTTTCCTCCCTCTCACAACAGTAACTCTCACACAACACAATCCCGCTGTATAAAGAATTTACAAAGGAGGGAGCCAAAGGGAGGGATCATTTAAGATCCATAAGTTCCTCCCATAATCACTCAACCAACCCTAAATCTCTCTATTCGCATACATGGCAGATAATTACAATTTAATCATGTCTTCTAGAGACTCATCAATTCCATCAATTTAGCTCTTCTAAAAATAATTTTCCCTGATTTACAATGATTTTCCACATTTCACCCTTCATAGAATTGAGTTTGAATTATGGCTCGATGCTCTTGCATCAGAATCCCCAGGTACAAAACATTCTATGACCTCCTGGTCATATGCCTCCTTCATCCCTTAGCAATTCTACCCACATCCTCTGTGGAATTTCCTTTATGATCTTTCTGTGAGCTGCAACAAAACCTCTGCAGTAACAAGTCCTCCCTGCTACACGATATCTCACCAAGCTTCTCTCCTCTGAGCTCAGTATTTTAGCATCTCTCTGGTTCTCTCTTCTGGAAGGGGTGATATTTCAAAGAATCAAACCAAAGGTTGGTCATAGACTCTCGAGGTGGAGTCCACTATTCAAGTGACTCATCTACTACCATCTGGTAGGTAGTAAGCACCACAACGACTCCCTCACTTATCTAAGCTCAATGAAAGGGCCTCAACCCAAGGTGTAACTTAGTTCAGTCTAATAGTTTGGCTCTAGGATCCATTTCTCTTTCTCTACAGAACTTTTTACCAACTCACCCTATACTCTTTGGGGATCGTTTTAATTCTCCACAGGCTACCTAAGAGATTTTTTCTGCTCAAATTACATCAAAAAAATCTTCCTCTTCTCTCCCAAAATTCTCAACGCTCCCTTTTCCTTAGCTAATTTTTTCCTTGTGTTCCTCGAAGATGTCCCCTTCTCCTCCATCATGTTGCGCATCTTAACATATAACTAAACCAATCGCTGATGCGATGTGATCACGACGGTTCATTCTACCTGCATTGATCTCTGTTTATGGAATCACATTTCAATAATTCTCATGTTCTACCATAGCTTTGATATACAACGAATTTCATAGGAACTTCAAACCTTGCTCCTTCTCATGCACTTCATCAATTTACAATAAAATTACGCCTATATAATAACACCCAAATACAAACAAATCGAGATATATAGCAATACAAAAATTCATTTATATCCAGAACTTAATTACAAGCTAAAGCCTCACAACTTGAATCACACTAACGCCCATGTGGCTACACTGCATACTCTGTCCCTCTCACATAACACAACTCACTTTATAAATAAAATTACAAAGGGAGGGATCGTTTAAGATCCATAAATTCCTCCCATAATCGCTTAACCAACCCTAAATCTCTCTATTCACATACAGGGCAGATAATTACAATTTAATCAAGTCTTCTAGAGACTCATCAATTCCATCAATTTAGCTCTGTTAAATAGAATTTGCCCCGGTTTACAATGATTGTACATGTTTCACCCTTCATAGCATTGATTTTGAATTATTGCCCGATGCTCCTGCATCAATAACTTGAATATATATGGTTTAATATTAGGGTTTTACTTATTATAAAATTTAATACTAAGTTTAGAATATAAGATTTAATAATAATAATATGTTATTAATATACATTAATACAATCACTGATATTAATAGTACAATATAATTATTATTTTATTAAATCATTTTAAACTTAATAATATTATTTAAACTTTAATAAATTAATAATAATATTATAATAACTATAGATTTTTACATAGATGTATAAATTTACACATTAATAATAGATTTATTTAAACATTAACACATCATAATCATGATCAATTTGGTCAAATATAGTGAACATGGAGATCATGTTAAACCATGATAATTGATAAACATTATGTTTAACATGCTTACAATTAAGCATAGACACATATTTAGAGTCATCATAATGAGATAGACAAAGATATTTAACCTTTGTAGTCAACCCTTGCAGTCAATGTATAAATAGTCAACCATGGTCAATGTTAATCAACTATATGTTTACCATAATCAATGATAGTCAAGATTTTTCACTCATGGTCATCCTTAGTCAAACATGGTCAACGATGGTCAATCATGGTCAACGATGGTCGATCGTCACATTGTGAAAAATATTGTCTCAATATGATAATCATGGTCAACCATGGTCAACCATGTTCAACCATGTTTTATAAAATCAAACATGGTCATAATGGTCAATCATGGTCAACCATGGTTAAATGTCGCGTTGTGACAAAGATTGTCTTGATATGAAAATCAACCATGGTTAAGCATGGTCAACCATGGTCCAACATTGCATTGTGAGAAGGATTGTCTCAATATGAAAATCAACCATGGTTAACCATGTATTTATTTTAGCTTTTATAATATTTATCTTACAGTTTATATACCTTGGGTTTATAAAATTAGTCCATTGGGTTTAATATTATTCCCTTGGGTTCATAATACCTTGGGGTTTTAGTATTAATCCTTTGAGTTTATTATTCCCTTAGGTTTATAATATAAATCCCTTGGGTTTATTATTCCCTTGGGTTTATAATATCAATCATGGTCAACCATGGTCAATCATAGCCAACCATGGTCAAATTTCCCATTGTGACATTTATGTTCTTGATATGAAAATCAACCATGGTCAACCATTGTCCAACGTCACATTGTGAAGAAGATTGTATCAATATGAAAATCAATCATAGTCAAGCATGGACCAACATTGCATTGTGACAAGAATTGTCTCAATATGGAAATAAACCATGGTCAATCATGTTTATTTTAGGGTTTATAATATTTATCTTAGGGTTTATATACCTTCGGTTATAATTTTTATCCCTTAGTTTAATTATTCCCTTGGGTTTATAATATCAATCCCTTGGGTTTATTAATCTAAGGGTGCATATTCCTAGGGTTTAATATTATTCCCTTAGGTATATAGTCCCTTAGGTTTTTAGTATTAATCCCTAGGGTTTATTATTCCCTTGGGTTTAAATATTGATCATGGTCAACCATGTTTTATAACTTTAATCATGGTCAACCATGGTCCAACGTCGCATTGTGACAAATATTGTCTTAATATGAGAATCAACCATGGTAAACCATTGTCCAACGTCACATTATGAAAAATATTATATCAATATGAAAATAAATCATGGTCAACCATGGTCCAACATTGCATTGTGACAAAGATTGTCTCAATATGGAAATAAACCATGGTCAACCATGTTTATTTTAGGGTATAAAATATGTATCTTAGGGTTTATTTACCTTGGGTTTATCATTTTTATCCATTGAGCTTATAATATCAATCCCTTGGGTTTATTAATGTAAGGATTCATATTCCTAGGGTTTAATATTATTCCCTTAAGTTTATAATCCTTTGGGTTTTTAGTATTAATCCTTAGGGATTGTTATTCCCTTGGGTATATAATATTGATGCCTAGAGTTTATTATTCCCTTGGGTTTATAATATCATTCATGGTAAACCATTGTCAACCATGCTTTATAAATTCAATCATGGTTAACCATCGTCAACCATATATTATAAAAGAAATCATGGTCATCAATGCTCCTACATCGCATTGTGACAAATATTGTCTCAATATGAAAATCAATCATTGCTTCAACCATGGTCCAACGTTGCATTATGACAAAGATTGTATCAATATGATAATCATGGTCAACCATGATCAACCATGGTCAATCATGGCCAACCTTGGTAAACCATGCTCAACCATGTTTTATAAAATCAAACATTTTTATGCATGATCAATCATGGTTGAACGTCACATTGTGACAAAGATCGTCTTGACGTGAAAATCAACCATGGTTAAGCATGGTCAAGCATGGCAGACATCACATTGTGACAAGGATTATCTTCTTATGAAAATCAACCATGGTCAACCATGTTTATTTTAATGTTTATAATATATCTTAAATTTTATATACCTTGGGTTTATAATATCAACCCCTTGGGTTTAATATTATTCCCTTGGGTCCATAATTCCTTGGGGTTTTAGTATTAATCCCTTGGGTTTATAATATCAATCCCTTGGGTTTATAATATCAATCATGTTCAACCATGGTCATTCATATCCAACCACGGTCAACCATGGTCAAATGTCACATTATGACAATGATTGTCTTGATATGAAAATAAACTATGGTCAATCATTGTCCAACGTCACATTGTGACAAAGATTATATCGATATAAAAATCAATCATAGTCAACCATAGTCAACCATGGTCTAGTGTTGCATTATGACAAGGATTATCTCAATATGGAAATCAATCATGGTCAATCATGTTTATTCTAGGGTTTATAATATTTATCTTATGGTTTATACACCTTGGATTTATAATTTTTACCCATTGGGAGTTTATTATTCCCTTGGGTTTATAATATCAATCCCTTGGGTTTATTAATCTAAGGGTGCATATTCCTGGGGTTTAACATTATTCCCTTAGGCATATAATCCCTTGGGGTTTTATTATTAATCCCTAGGGTTTATTATTCCCTTGGGTTTATAATATCGATCATGGTCAAGCATGTTATATAACTTCAATCATGGTCAACCATGGTCCAACGTTGCATTATGACAAATATTGTCTCAATATGAGAATAAACCATGGTCACCCATGGTCCAATGTCACATTGTGACAAAGATTCTATCAAGTTGAAAATATTAATATACCTTGGTTTTATATACCTTATGTTTATAATATTATTCCCTTGGGTTTAATATGATCAACCATGGTTGATATACCTTAGGGACTAATATACCTTAGGGTTTATATACCTTGGGACTAATATTATATACCTGAGGGACTAAGCACTTATAAACCTTAGGGAATAGGGGTTTACAAACTTATGTTTATATACCTTAGGCTTTATTTACCTTGGGTTTATAATATTAGTCTCTTTGGTTTAATATTATTCAACCATGGTCAACCATGTTATATAAAATAAATCAGGGTTAACCGTAGTTAGTCATGGCCAACCATGGTCAAACGTCGCATTGTCACAAAGATTGTCTCAATATGAAAATCGATCATGGAAAACCATGATTTATAAATTACCCATGATTAATAATTAATTATTATGAAATAATAATTTAATTAATAATTATTATTTTTTATTAAATAACTATTATTATTATTAATTATTTATTAAATAATCATAATAATAATATTAATACTAATAATAATAATAATATTTATTAATAACTAGTTCAGAGGCGTTCCTTTCTAACATTTTGATCTGGCCATCCAAGCATTGGTGTTACAGGAGCTTTTCGATGAGTGGCCCCTCGCTCAAGCGAGAGGGGCCTCAATCCTTCAAATATGTTGTTAATCGAATGTCGTTTGTCCAGGGCTCCAAGCACGCTGCCAATGTCACCACTTCATCTTCGGCAACAGTAGAAACCCTAGCCATGGGTGCCCAATGGCAGGCCATATAAAGTAAAAATTGGTGCCTCCCTAAGGCAGGCAAGAACCCCAAACTTGTGATCCCAAACAATCGGTTGGACAAATCTCCTCACTACATGAAAGATCATGCAATGATATGAAATTTCCTTGGCATCTGCCCTTGGGAAGAAGACATCCTGCTGTGGATACAAAACAAATTGACTCCTCTGGGGAAAATTTTACTTCACCTTTGAGCCAAAGGATTATTTACAGTTATATTTGAAGATTTTGTGGATCAGAAATGAGTCTTTGAGAATGGGCCTTTCTTTATGGGCAGTGTTGGTCTATTTTGAAGATACTGGGAAGAATGTTATGATTTGGATAGGGAATAATTCCAGGTGGCTCCGGTGTGGGTTTCCCTCTATTCCCTACCGGATTAATTTTTGGAACTAGAAATCTTGGAGGCCATAGGAAATTCTATTGGGAAATTTGTTAAAGTGTCGAAGATCAACAAGCGGCGTCGACATGCAACATTTTCCTACAACTATGTGCACATGAACATATCACAGTTGCTCCATGAATCCATAGATATGGTCTATCACGATTCAACATGGACTCGACCCCTGGACTATGAACACGTCTCGTTCAAATGTCAGTGATGTCACGAGTATGGCCACATCTTCCAGGATTGTCCCCAAACTATTGTGGCAGAAGCATACTTCGCTTCCTAGCAACGAGACGTTGACGGTTTCCAAAAAGTGGTTGGTAGATAGTCTCATCCGCCCTAGGATCAACAAGGCCCTCCATAGGCCCAACCCCCTCCTGAGGAAACCCCTCAACATTGATCTACTCTGGCTCCCCCCGCCGCGAGTAAACCCTAGGCATATGGACACATGAATGCTTTTGCAATTCTGGAAACCCACAATAAGGAATCAAAGCCTCCTCTAACATATCAAACCCCTCCACTTCACCCGCTTCAAGCCATGGAGGTGGAAAAAATGATTCCCACTGAACGAAAAAACAAGTGGCCAAATGGAAAATTCCAGAATCCAATGAGAATGACCGACAATTGAAGGAGATCTTGTAGTAGCCTAGTAGGGTCCTAGAAACAAAGGACAAGCATAACAGATTGAGACCTAAGGAGCACAAAGTGTTGGATATATTTAAAACTTTGATCAAAGAAGACATCAAGGACATTCCTACAAGCCAACTATCTCACTTTGGTCTCCTTTACACCTAGTGGAGTGCTATATTGGGCAAACAGGAACCAGATCCAAGGGGGGCGAACAAGGAAAGAAACCTCGTAGCCATTACTCTCCCAGATCTTGGGGTTCCAGAGAAGGGGAAGAATGGCTGCAAGACCATGTACACACATTTTCAAGCATTTGAAATATATAATGCCTTCTCTGTTGCCTCTGACGGTTTGAAAAATGTTCCTAGGGAATTACCTATCCCAACCAACGTCTCGTCTTCCTATACCTCTCTATGTAATGAATAATTCAGATCCATATTAGAGCTGCAGTGAACTCTTCTTTTCTATACCAAATCATTTAGTCCAAAATTTGAGATAAAGTACGGTATAATTAATAAAGTATGGTTCATTCTCAAACACTTTGTCCCCATCTTCTAAGCTAGCAGAAATTATAGTGAAAAACCCCTTGAAACCAAGCACCAACATGATGTGACCCTTCGTCTTCCATTTCTTTTAGACCCATTGGGTCAGGGCTTTTTCAAATGGCCAAATACCCAAAAAATTCATTATGAGGGCATGGTCACACATGTATTGTATATATTCTCCAATTTGAGTAGACTAAACTTCCAATTTAGGAGTTATTGCTACTCTTGGGAAACAACTTCTTTGTCTTAATTTCTTAGCATGCCTAGAAAACTGTTGCAAGTTTTGTCGATCATTATTTATAACTGGCCCAAAGAAATTCAAATTTGTAGTATTATTTTGATCCATAGTTTTACCATCCACTACAATTCGGTTGTAGGAGAGAATGATGCTCCCTCCAATGGCATCTGTCATAAGAAGAGTGGTAGGAAAAGAGAATTATCATGGCATGAGGGTTTGCAGATTTTTCAACTAGGCCTTTGCAGAGCACTATCAATTTGATAACACATATAGTTACACACATGTGCTTTTGACATTTTCCTTGGTGATATCGATAAACATCGATTTATCTCAATTTTTAAATAAATATCATTGTGCGTACTTGAAAGGCATGGCTTGACATGTAGTACCTTCAACATCTCCTAGAGTATTGGCACAAAGCCCCATGCATTATGAGAATATTTCTTCATGATCTCCCTCACTTGTTTGGCATGCCACTCTCACATGGGTTACCCTTTCTACCTCACTGCATTGGGTCAAACCACATTAGGCCCCACCACTAGGTAGGGGGAAATGACATGAGTAGTGAGAGCACCAACAAATGTTGACCCGTGGGCCCTCACACATCAATAAATAACATTGTACACTAGCACTTGATATTTGAAGGGGATCCAACCCTCTAGAGCTACCTAATGATTGGTGTGATTGTATGGTACTCATTGATGTTAATCCTCCTATGACTTACTAGTGAAAAGTGCCAAACAACCATGACTAACCTTCTCCTATGGTGCATACCCTTTTATTAACAATATTATGAATTTGATTATGATTCTATGACTATGAGGTGTTTTAGCATAATTCAATCCCAACATTTGAGTTTTAGATTGTTACATGAATAATCCTTTAATTTTTAAATTTAAGCATATGAATATTGAAAATTAAAAAAATTCAAAGACAAATTTAATTCAATATCAATAATAATGATAAAAATTTAATTTATTCTAGTATGTTGTATCAATCATTTAGAAGAGAAATATTTAAATTTTAAATAGTTATAAAATAATTTAATAATAAATTATAGAAATGTATTATACATATTTAAAAAAATAAATATATTATTTATATAAGTTAAATATATATTTTTTAAATTAGCTTTATCAAAATTATTTTTATTAAAATAATTTATAATAAAATATTAACTAACATTAACTAATATAAATTAAATTATTGGTAAATATAAATATGCATCAATAGATAATAAATATTAAAACACTTACTTCATAATACATATTATAGTGTGAAAGATTAAAAAATATAAAGATTAACTAAATTATAACTTTATTTTAAATTATTATTCTTATTATTTCAAATAACTCAATTCGTAACAGATCTAATGTGAATCTTGATAAATTAACCCAATTTAAGAATTATATTGTCATACACATAGTATCAAATTGTGATATACCAACCATTTCGAATAATTGAAATGAATATAACGTAAGTTCAAATCTTGGTAAGCTAGCCCCTCCCCTCCATGGCTCTACTACTTGTGTTGGCTTGGCTCTACTACTTGTGTTGGCTTGTGTTTTGGTAAGCTAGCCCCTCCCCTCCATGGCTCTACTACTTGTGTTGGCTTGTGTCTTGGTCAGCATTGTGAAGCGTGTGTTTAAAGGACGCTTTCCTATAAAATTAAAGATGCCCACATAAATATTTAAATAAAAAAATGCCACATAAATATTTAAGATAAAACATAATTTTAACTTCAAAAATATGATTTCAAAGATTATTGATTAAAAAGTAACAAACGACCCGTATTTTGAAGTGTAAGATACGTCTCTTGAACAGTAAGAAGTCTTTTAATTTTTTTTTTTATCATAGTGGGGTGCGTTATCACAAAAATTAGCGTCATTGAGGACTTCACCATTTTACAATATTTCTTTCTTCCCGTGTGTTGCGCTCAATTTTCTATCTGTACAGGCTTGCCACGGAAGATTTTAGTGTTTTCCAATATTTTAGTCATGAGGCCCTCTGACTACTAATTTCCATATGTAAAGTCGTATTTATAAATTAGCCCACCCCAAATTTTCCACAATATTTCTCCATTTCTGAACTTCAGTTTTCGAATATTTTACAATATTTTAATCATAAAGCACTATGCCTACTAATTTCCATCTATAAAGTTGTAATTAGCCCGCCAAAAATTTTCCACAAAATTTCTCCATCTCTAAACTGTAAAGTTCACAAGTACGCTTAAACAGGCTTTACAACTATTAAGTTCCCAGGAATTTTTATTATTAGTTTTATGGCAGTGCTATTATCAAGAATTAGCTTCCAAGTGATGTATCACGAAATTAGCACCTTCTCATGTGTGACGTTTGAATTTCTATTCTTATCCACACTTCATGGAGGCTACGGTTAATTTCATTGAATAAAAGTAAAAGACGAGAGAGTGCGATATTTTTAATTACGATATGCGACAATATGTGTGTCGAACAATGTGTGTTTCTTCTGTTGTGGAAAATTAGCGTTTCGGAGGACTTTAGGTTTTTTAATATTTGTTCGGTTGGAATTTCTATCTTTATTAGCGCGCAATGCATTTAGAGTTCAAAGATTAATTAATTAATTCCTATAAATAAACCAAGAAACTGAAACCATTCCCATTCACATTCCTTTGAGAGCAGTGGAAGATGCAGATCTATAATGTTCCCTTACTTTTATGCACATTATGTTTCCTCTCTTTTTCCATTTTCTTTCTCAGTCTACCCACTTTTCAATTGTCAGACCACAAGCATGCTCATCACGGTAATGCTTTGGATGAAGAGGCTCTTTTTGCATTTCTCTCTGCAATCACCTACGATCCATGGCACTCATTAGTTGTAAACAAATTCTTAAAAAAATCTTAAAAAAGAAAAATATACAATGGCGAAAACATAAAAATACTCATAGTTTTTCTCCTGGAACCTAAATTGAGAAAACCAAATTGATTTTTCATTATATTCCTTTCAATGTTACAATACATATATACATACCGAAGCATTCATAAAACCCCAATTCATTAATCATGGATTAAAACATAACCAGAGTTCCCTTTACCAAATCTATAAAATACTATGGGAAAAAACCATCATGCCCAAAACCATGCACAAAACCATGGGTAGTTCCACCCACAATCCTTGGGTCCACGTAATTGTTTTTCCTGGGGCACTGCCCCGGAACCCATGTAGGGGGTGTACCTCCCCATACAAGCCTCTTGAAAGGGGGGTCTTCCACCCTTCTATGACCCCCTCATTGTGGCCAACACAACGTAACAACACTTGATGCTAGTCGTGGAAAGAATACAACACATACCCAACATGATTGAGTTATACCATGTTTCAATAGCTAATGGAATTTATTTTTCACCTAGTTTACCTCTATAGTTAAATTCCTATGATATCCCAATATTTGGAAATGAAGATTCAACAATCCAACAAAAATTGGTTCTCATGTTCCACTTCTCTCTAGGGTGGCGTCCCTTTAGGCTCCTAGAACAGACCCCTGTATGCCTATAGTAACTCTTATAGTTGTTGTTTCTATTCATTAGTGTGACCCTCCAGGGATTATTTACCTCTCATAGACCCTTATATAGAATGATTTTCTATTAAAAACAACAAAACATACTTCTTGCTATAATTGATTAAATTCTTAGCTTAATTGACACTTACCAATGAGATCTTCGACTTACTCTTGTGCATGTTGATAATGAAGGATTTTTTTTTTCCATGATGAGGAAATACTAGTTGGATCTCTGCATGAATATCACATCCTACATGTACATGTAGGGATTCACAAACACAACCCCACATACATCAAGTGGAACTACATCCAACTCTTCTTCATCAATAAAATAAACACTAATAACACATATGATTTTGCACTATTTGTTTAACTTTATCTCTACCTCTTTTTTGAACCATCCTAATGTATATGTGATAGGATGGTCATGAGTCTCAAATCCCAAATTCTTGACCAAATTTTCTACTATGAGATTTTCTTGTGATCCTAAGTCGAATAGAGTATCAATTTTCATCTTCTTATGTTAGGTCCCTATAATACTAGTGTGTCCCCTTATTGTTGTTAGTGTAGCCCCCTTATTGTTATTGTTGTACCCCTCTAGCCCCCATATTGTTATTATTGTGCCCTTACATTATTATTGTTAGGTCGACTAGGATTATATTGTGACCACATAGACTCCTATATATAGAAAGGGGGTTTTGTCATTTGAATCATCCAAGAATTGTTCACATATGTAATGTAAAGAAGATTTCCCCCTCGAAGTGGCTTATTTTTAAGGTGTTGATCTTTCTTTTATTCTATTTTTGGAGCTGGTTTCATAATATTTGGTATCAGATCTTTGGATTTTAGGGTTTTGCTGCTCCAAATAGGTGATCATGGAATTTTTGCTATAACATTTTTTATATGGAGGTTCAGAAGTTGAAAGTGTTACCATGAGAAACCGAAATCCTAAGAAACTTCATGTAAAAATTTCAGATCTTGGTTCATAATATTTTCGGACATATGATCTATGGAAGTTAGGGTTTTTGTTGGCTCCGAAATTTTATCTAAAAGAGGTGACCTTGGGAAAATCGTCATAAATCTCTCTCTAAGCATCAGATTGGAGTTTTGTAAAATGTGCCTGAAAGCACACGGACTATGGTTTCCTGTGTATCAATTTCAGAGCTGAAGGAGGAAATAGTGACACAGGGTACACTATACAAGTTCACTCTACTAAAATAGTCCATAATTAGGTCATTGTGGGAGTTTGGGCATAACTTTGTCTTAAACAATCCAAATTAGGTCTGACCTATGGCATTAGAAAGAAGATTCAGAGGGCTACTACAGGACTGAATTTCAGATACCAAAGATCTAAAATCACAGATATAATTCAGGTTTAATATCAACCTCCTAAAAAGCAAGAAAAAAGTGTGTATTTGTTTTTCAAATTGCATAAGTCGTGTTTGAAAAATCAATTTGAAGTGATTCCAAGGGAATATTGAAGCATAGATATCAATATTGAGTTATATAATGCATCCCAAAAATAATTCCACACAAATTAATCCCTCAGAAAGCTCTACTATGACGCATGAAGAGGAAGAATTGCAGTATGATATATAAAAATTACGGTACCAAGTGCAACAAATTTCAATCTTACAAAGAGCAATCAAAGATGACATAGATGGTTTAAAAGAAAAAAATGGAGGCTAAGTTGGACGGTTTGAAGAATAAAATGAAATCTAATATGGATGATAAAGTAATGGAAGATCACATCAAGTATCAACAACAAGTTCTCCAACTCTCAAAGGATAACCTAAATTTGGTGCAGAATCGAGTGAAACAACAGGAAGATCAACATCGCAATGAAAGAAGTTTTGAAGCAGTCACAAAAACAAGAACTCGACAACTACCAAATCAATCATTTTCAGAGTATCTCAACAAGTGGAAGAACTTACCCGTTGAATATTTCACATGGGAGGATGAGAATTTTGTATAGAAGCGTCCAAAAATAATCAAGCATTGAGGGAAACACTTGTTTGAAGGAGAGGGGCATGAAAGGTCCCTATAATACTAGTGTGTCCCCTTATTTTTGTTAGTGTAACCATATAGCCTGCATATTGTTATTATTGTGCCCTTACATTATTATTTTTAGGTTGGATAGGATTATATTGTGACCCCATGGACTTTTATATATATAAAGGAGGTTTTTTCATTTGAGTCACCCAAGAATTGTTCATTTATGTAATGTAAAGAAGGTTGCCCCCTCGAAGTGGCTTATTTCTAAGGCGTTGATCTCTCTTTTATTCTATTTTTGGAGTTGGTTTCATAACATCCTAATGCCGACCGAAGATGACTTAAACGAGATTGCAAACACAGTCACGTCTGTGACAGAGGATAGATGGACAGATATGGAAATACAGTACAGGACTGTGCTCAAGGTCATGCAAGTTTGCATCCAGGAGTTAAAATTAAAAGCAAAGCGAGCCTAATTCCGGCGAGCGTTTCTCAAGTGAGCTAGATGCAAACAGGCGCGCATGTAACCAGCGTGTAGCCGCACAACTCAACCTTACTAGCAACCAGGGATGTTATTCTCGTTCAAATCCCTACGCCAACCATCCATGTAGACCCCACCCGACACACCCAATTCAGAGGTTGTGGTGATATTAACATGAATTTATCTGTTTTACCTACAAGGAATTTACAGATGATACATAATATGATCATGGATGAGCTTTAGTTCCATGATGCCCATGCTCACACAACTGTCATAGAATCAAAGCAGCAGACCACAGAAGCACATCAGAAGAAACAAGCAGCAGAGGAAGCCTGCTGCGCAGCTGAAGCTCATCGTGTTGCGCTCGAAGCGAAGATCCAACAAGTTTGCAGTGAAGTACCATCAATCCTTGCCATTGTTATCCTAGAAGAGAATATAGAAGGACTGACTACCGCATTAAAGGCTTCACGCGCCGAAGTCCAAACAGTCTGCACTGAGTTCGAGTACCAAATTGTTGATCTACAAATGAAGTTGCAGCCTGAAACCCTGCCAAAAGTCAAAGAAAAGAGGGCTACCGAAGTGAAGCAGGCCACCGATAGTATTGTTGTCGCAGTCACGCAATGTGACAAGATTTTAGATGAGTCCAAGGGTGTTTGGACTTTGGTTCAAAATGACCCTGTGGTACATCAACTGCGAAATGAGTTGTGCATAAAGGAGTAGCAATTTGTTGAAATTAGGATGACAGCACCTACTCTTGTTCTTACATAGCACCTCTCCTGCCTACAAGAAGGCTAATTAATCCAAACTGACATCGAGGACCTGCGTCAGAAAGAGTAGCTACTAGAGTTAATAATGCATCCATGGGCCTAGGAGGCTCTCTAGCTATCACAGACTTTGGATAACACATTAAAGGCCCTTCAGAAGACACAGAGAAGTATCGAGCTAGCTAATGAAGGGCACACCACTAAGAAATTGGTCCTTCAAGCACAGGGAGTTGCTGCACAGAGTCTGGAAATGGTGCTCTCCCTCAAATCTTCTGTTACTACGCTCCAAGCCAAGATGAAGGAGCAGAAACCACAGTGACTCAGGACGAGTCACATGTTTGCGTTGAGGACCTGTTGGAGCAGGGTCCCTTGGGGTACACTTTTGGATATATTTTTGTATAAGTTTTGTATATGCGTGTTGCGCAGATAGGTTAAGGGGCTTTGGGGCGAGTCAAAGTCCCTCCTTTATGTAAAAATTCTTTAAGGGCAAACTTTGGGCCTCAAACCATGGTTTGAGAGCATAGTATCTACATGCTAGATCGGATATAAATAGATAGATCGAGTATAAGGAAGTAGTCAGTAATTATTCATGTTTTGTATCTAAATGTCATGCGTCTGTGATACTTTTTGTAAGGGTTTCAGTTTGGGTTGGGTAGAGAGGCTCATGCTGGCTGTGTGCATGGAGACCTAGTCCTAGTTGTGTGCAGACTTCGCTGGCTGTGTGCGCAGAAGGGTAAAGTGTAAGGGAAAGTTTGATGTACTGAATTTCTCTGAATCTAATACAAAGATTGCTTTTGCCGAAAGCACCGTGTTATCTATCTGAGTTATCTGTTTATTATCTCTATCTTAAGATCTCTTTACTTCTCTTATGCTTACTTGTATACGCGCGAATACATCTATTAATTAGGGATGAAGTTATATTGATGGTTGAATACGTGGATGAATCTTCTTAAGTGATTACGAATTATATAGACATAGATCTAGTTCTGTTGATATATCTTCGAAGAAGTGATCTATGATTTTGTTATGTGATCTGATAAGTATTGTTGTGTATTTGCGCATATATGTTAAGATCTGTATAAGTTCTGCAATCAATCTGTTTAGGGCCACTACATTATTTTCTTCCTCAAGGTGTGGAAACCTAGTTCCAACACCCCCCCCATACTGCTTTGGGTGAGACTTTGATCTACGCAAGTAGGTCATTGCCAAAAGGGTCAGTATTTGGAGGGTCTGTTGGTTGCGCGATAAACTCTGAACCTGGGTCAGGACCCGTCAAGCTAACAAACACATATAGTTACACATATGTTCTTTTGGTATTTTTCTTGGTGATATCAATAACATTGATTTATATCAATTTGTTAATAAATATCATTAACAATGTTACCGATGAAATAGGTAACCTCATTGTTACCGAATTTTTGAAGTATCAAGAAAAACACCTGATTTTGAAAAAGTGGCAATGCAGAATCAAGAAAAAAAAATTTGAGCATGTTTTTGGCACTTTAATTTTTTTTCATTTTTTTTTTTTAAGTGATGTTTTTAATGTCGATTTTGAATAGTGGTGGTGTATCATCACCAATGTTTTTTTATAGGATTGATTTTGACACTATAGATTTTCTAATGTCTTCTTCTTCTGCGAGATGTTTATTTTTAAGTGCATTTATGTACTTGTGTTTTAAAAAAAAAAAAAATATATATATATATATATATATATATATATATATATATATATATATATATATATATATATATATATTTTAAATAAAAACTTGTAATGATATCTTCACTTTTTCACATACATAAAAGATGGAAAAAGGGTCAGTATTCTAAAGTTTATATTTTATACATTTTTATGTATTGTTAAATAATTTTTCAATGCACATCAAAAAATTGTCGCTAAAAAACCAATATTTTAAACCATATGACAAAAAAATACAATTTTTCAATATAAATACAATGCAAAAAATACACTTTTACAGACTTTTTGCTGGAAAAAACATGTTAAATAAACTAATTTTTTGGGAGAATCTTAACAAAAAAACTTAAGAAAATAACATTTTTATTGAATTTTATGTCAAAAAATAATAGCAATCACATGTTTTTTGCAAAAAAAAGGTTGTTCTCATAAAATATCAAAGTCTAAACATTAGAAGTAAAACTGACTAATAGTTCTAAAAAATAAGCTTTGTTTGCAAGAATAACTTAAACATCATCAACAATATCAACTAATACATCTTCAACATCATCTAGAACAACATTGATGGCTTCTTCCGCAACATTTTCTTCTTAATTTTGATCATTGTTGTCTTCTAATGGATCTTTCATGTCAGCAAATCTTCCAAAGTGTCCCTTTCCAATCATTCCATATAATGGTGGTTGAGGTTCCTTTGCTTTTTTTGCCACACGTGATTCATTAAAATCTCCTTTCCTCAAACCAACTTCTTGCTTTGCATCTAGAAGGAATTTAAGAGCGTTAATTTTCTGTTGAATAAATTTGCATTGAACTGGGTCTTTCTCAATGGCAATGCAATTTCTTTCTTTTAGTAGGCAACATGCTAGTGTTGTACCTAATCATCAAGCAAAAAAAAATAAGTAAGAAAATTAGTATGGAGACATAAAAAGTAAAAAAGACAATATTTAAATTTAAATTTGTATAATAAAACTTACCTGAATATGAGAATAAATCCAAAACCCATTCTCCTTCATTTGAACATAGATCTATGAGATAGTTAATCAATGCTTGTGGTTTTTGATAAATGTTAACTATATCTCCTTTTTCATCTTTATCCTCATATGTTAGTTTTCTTACAACTGCATCATAAACCAATACTTGACTATGACTCTTCCCATCTACTCTATTCATAATAATATGCTTATAGCTATCGTATTTTGTCCAACATTCAACATGGATGAAATCACAATCATTTATAATAGGCTGATCTTGAGAAGAAACAATATTTGACTTTTCCTGTAACATAACATAGTAAAAGTTCAATTAAATTTTACATGAATAAAAAAATTTAGGAGGAATCAAACATACAATTTCAAAGTCTTACCATGTAAGTTGCATCCTTGAGTTTGTTTTACCCTTGAAGCTTGTTAATAACATTGGAAATTGTGTGTCTGAATGAAATGTCACAAATCGCCAAAGTGGTGATGTTGTCACTTCTTGAAAACCCGTAACCACTTTACTAAAAGCTTGATAAGTATATGGTTCTCTACCATATTCAATGTCTGGGAAATTGAAACCATGAGGAATATCTGCAATAACTAGGCCATATTCCCTTTTAGGTATTAGTGATGCAATGTCTTCACAGTCCCCTTGTATTATTTGATATTGGACACTGTCGAGCCCATTCCAAATGTAATGATTAAGAGTAGGATCAAATTCAACATTCATAAGACACTTCCTTCTCATGTTATCCATCTTATTTTTTTCAATAAAGCACGTGAAAGTATCTGGTACTCCATTTCCATCCTTCTTCGACATCTTTAATGACACACACACACACACACACACACACACACATATAGATATATAAGTAATAAAATAAAAATAGTTTAAATATGAATAAAATGAATTTATAAATCAACATACCTTATTGAATGCAATATAAAACTCTTTTAGTGTTGATGTAGAACTTGCTTCTGGGTAGTTGCGTACAACATCATCCCAACTGTCTTCATTCAACATTTTAACCATGTGTTCTTGTATTTTTATAAAAAATTTCTAACTGAATAATTCAAGTTAAAAGCGTTAATATACTGACATGTATAACAAATTCTACCAACATCATTATGTTTTATTTAAAAGAAAATTATAATGAAAGAAAAATAAGAAATAATTCAAGAAATTTACTTTTGAAATTCTGCACACATTTCTTCCATTGATAATTCACACGACTTCACACGGGCTAATACTGATTTGACTAATTTATCATCCTTCACACCTTGCATTGTTCTCCAAGGTGTGATAGTCATATCCTCTGGAAGTTGCTTCATTTCAGGACCCCCCTTACTGTTGGTACATATTATGGGTTTACTCTTTCTAACCTTTTGATTTTTTATGGAAATATTCTCCCACCGATAAAAAATCTCATCAATCAAATCCCATACCTCCCCAGTTCTAAATGCCAACTGAAAAATGTTATCTGTGCCTCTGAAGAAATTTGTATTCAATTTTCCATCTTTTGCTTTTTTTTCATCAATTTGATAACCTGTTTCCATTAAACATTCCTTTCGAAATGCTACACTAACTTGTGTCTTATCCCCACCACATTTTTCTATGAATTAATTATGAATAAATCTGACCCTTTGGATGAAATTCATTTTCATTCTGTACTCATTATCTGCATTATGATCCCATGCCAATAACTTTGATTCTATTTCTATTAAGCCAGCGTAAATGATGCATTTCACTGTTTGAAAAATATAGTTATTGGGATATTCTGCAATCAGTTGTCTCTTAGCCTCTATCGAATGGTTCCCTCTAATTACATAATATTTATAATCAAAACATTTTGTCTTGTCAAATTCTTGTTTGTTGGGAACCTGACATGGATCGATAAGAACCACATAATCCACCACATGCGCATGTGGATTGAACCTGAACAATGTTTTTAGATTATGTACATGTAGGTGATGGGACTTTCTAATTTGATATTGAGATTGTCCTTCATCTGGGCCATAAAATTGGTTAACATTAAGCTCAAATGTTTGGCCACCAAGAATTAATTTATTCTTCCTCAACTCTTGTCGAATAACATTTTGTTTTGTTTTAATAATGCCATCCTTTAACTCAGCACCTAGTGTTATGATTTCTCTGCTTCCGTGAGAGCTTTCAATTTGTTCTTCACTGCTACTCACGACCTTTACAGGTTCACCAATATTTGATTTCCTAGTCTTATTGGATAACATATCAGTTTTTTTATAAACAAGCTCTCCTTCATGAGGTAAAACAGAGACATCTTTGGCGATTTTTCTTTTTGGTGTATGATCTGTTTTCTCCTTTTGCACAAAATTTCTAATCTCCTCCTCACTAATTCTATCATAATTTTCTGTTTCATGTTTGACACCTTCAAAAGAAACATGTTTAAGTTTACTAGATTGACCCACCTTAGTGACTCTTAGTTGATCCCCTCTTCTTACTATTGCAGTGTCATGAGTTATTGCTCTTTGCTTCAATCTCCTTTCCTCTGCTTTGTCTTTGTGGAAAGTGTTGACCACATCCATAACATTTGGCACCAACATATAAATACCTTCAAACATGTTTGAAAGACTCAGAACAAAATCTTATGAAACAAAATAAAACATGTCAATGATCAATAATTTATAAAAAATTGAATTATCTTTACAATAATGCATAGAAGAAATAAAAATAAGCATACTTACAATGTTATTTGCAATGTTGCTTGATATTTCTTCAGAAAATTTTGAAGATATTTCATCTGTGTCATACTTGACGATTGATAGACGATATCTAACCTTCTCACGTTTCTGAGCCTTCCTTGCAAGAACATAAATAGTGTTTGTATTCGAGACCATACATATGTCTCGTACTCTGCCCATCACATCATATGGCTCATTTAAGTCAATCATACCACAAATCAGATAGATGTGTATATCAGCCTCCGTTTCATTGTCTTCAAGATACCATGAGAAATCGGTTTTATCTATTTCCTCGGCGTTCTTCCAATCAGAAATAAGCTTTAATGAACCTGGTGCCCCACTTGCTTGACTTTTATTAGTGTGTGCAACAATGTCCTTATTGCGTTCAACAGTGTCCATAGTGCATCCAGCTGTAACTTTAGATTTGGGAGTTGTATCCATAGTGCATCGAGCTGCAGCTGTAGATTTGGGAGCTGCTGCCCTAGGTGTAGAAACATTCACTGAAATCTTTTTTGATGCCATGTTCCTGATAATATATATATATATATATATATATATATATATATATATATATATATATTAGTTAATGGAAAAATATTGCGGATAAAATAAATTTAATAAACAAAATCTATTTCTAAAACTAAATAGCTTGAAATTAAAGCAGTAAAATTAACTATAAAAAATTTCATTTAAAAACAAAATATTATAAATCATATGTATATATATCTATATAATATGTTTTGAATACATTTTATAAAAAATTTAAAAATGTGTTTAAATTGTATAAAACAATTTAAAAAAATAAACTATTATTTTCAAACTTCAGTTTTTGTTTAATATTTAAAAAAAAAACAAAAAAATTACTAACTATTTATAACAAATGTTAAAATTAAATTTTATTTTTTTTAAGGCAATGATTTTATTAAAAAAACTTATGATCTTTTAATATATTTTAAAATTTTAAAATTTAATTTTACATTATATAGCAATTGAATACAAATAAACAAAATAAAATAAAAATTTATTTTACTTTATATAGCAATTAAATAAAAAATTTAAAATTTAAAATTATAAAAAATTAATATAAAAGTTTATAAATTTATATAATCTTTTAATATATTTGAAAATTACAAATTTCTATTTCACATTACATAGTAATTAAATAAAAATAAACAAAATAAAATAAAAGCAATTGAATAAAATAAAATAAAAAAAATTAAATTTTTTTTATAATGTTGTTTTAATACTTAAATTTGAAAAAAAAAAAAAAAAAAATTTAAAATTTAAATATTAAAAACAAATGTTATAATATTATATATTTTTTTTATTTTTTTAATTGTATTGTTATATACTTTTATTTTTTATTTTTTTATTGTTATATTAAAACAAATGTATGTATGTTGTTGTTGTTGTTTTTTTTTTTTTTTAATATAATGTTTAAAAACAAAACATAATTGTTATTTAATAAATTTTTATTTATTTTTATATATTTGTAATATTTTGATATTTTTAACAATTATTATATAACAATGTTTTTATTATATTATATAACAATTTTATTATTATTTTTATATATAACAATGTTTTTATTAATTTTTAATTGTTTTATTAAAAAAAAAAAATTTAAAAAACAAAATAAAAAAAAAAAATAAAAAAAAAACAAAAATTAAAAATTGTTTAAAAAAAAAAAAGGGACCATGGGGCTTGCCATAGACTGCGCCTGCGGGGCGCCGGAGGCCAGCCGGGCGGCGCCACGGGGGCTGCCCAACCGGCCTCAGGGCCCCCGCTGGGCGAGAGGCCGATCGGCAGGCCCCATGGTTTTTTTTTAAATTTTGTTTATTTATTTATTTATTTCTTTTTAAATTTTGTTTTTTAAATTTTGTTTTTGGATATAATATAATTAATAAATAATTATTAAAACATTATTTAATAAAAAAAAAAATTGTTAAAAATATCAAAATATTAAAAAAAGAAGAAGAAGAAGAAGAAGAAAAACACAATTTATTAAATAACAATTATGTTTTGTTTTTAAACATTATATAATTAAAAGAAAAAAACAATACAATTAAAAAAAAAAAACTATATAACAATACAATTAAAAAAATAAAAAAATATGATATATAACAAAACAATAAAGAAAAATAAAAATTGAAGATTTAAATTAAAAAGAATAAAACTAAGATTGAAAAAAAAAGGAGAATATAAAATCCAAAAATTCTCAAAAAAAAAAAAAAAAACATTTTGTTTTTATTAATTTTTAACTGTTTTATTAAAACAAATTATTTAAAAAAAAAAAAAATTCATGCACTGCTGTTTGACCGTGCCCGCGGGATGCCGGAGGCCGGACGGGCAGCGCCACGGGAGCACGGTCAAACGGCAGCGCATGAATTTTTTTTTTTTTTTTTTTTATTTTTTTATTTTTTTTATATTGTATTTTTTTTTCTTTAATTATATAATGTTTAAAAACAAAACATAATTGTTATTTAATAATATTTTTTTATTTTTTTATTTTTATATATTTGTTATATTTTGAGATTTTTAACAATTATTATATAACAATGTTTTTATTATATTATATAACAATTTTTTTATTATTTTTATATATAACAATGTTTTTATTAATTTTTAATTGTTTTATTAAAACAAATTATTTAAAAAAAAAAAAAATTCATGCACTGCTGTTTCACCATGCCCGCGGGATGCCGGAGGCTGGACGGGCGGCGCCCCGCGAGCACAGTCAAACGGCAACGCATGAATTTTTTTTTTTTTTTTTTTAAATTTTTTTTTAATTTTTTTTTTTTTTAAATTTCGTTTTTTATTTTTTATTTTATATAATATAATTAAAAAATAATTATTAAAACACTATTTAATTAAAA
>JAXQQM020063791.1:0-59659 GCA_034641835.2 Pinus albicaulis | reverse complement strand
ACCATCCCTCCATGACTAGGCGTATAAGGTCCATGCACCATTTATGAGGAAATGGGCTACACATGATAGAAAGGCTTGGGTTGGACCCGACAAGGGGCAAAAGGCAGGGCGATGTTGAATGTCACAAGGAAAAAGACATAAAGGGTCGAGTTGAGCATTGATGCAGAGATATTATAGCAGAGATATAAGGGGCAGCAAAGCACATAAACACCAAAATCAATAAATGAATGTATCCAGCGCTGCACCAGACTTAATTACCCAATGCTGATCTTTTGAAAAGTAGGACCATATGTCAGAGACATCAAGCATTTAGATCCATAAAGAGCTACTCAAAATTAGTTTTATAGGTGATATTTTGTCAAAGATATTTTTCTCAAGCCTTGCGTGGCCATTCCTATTTAATTTCAGTTATTTTTTAATAAATGAAGTTTGACCCAAGTAGATTAGGGCTACCGACTCAAGTTTTAGTTAAATACTGCTCGAATTTTCATTATCATAGGCGGAACCTTGTTAGACTTTGTGTTGTAAAAGATCATTGTATTGGATCACTGTAACTGTTTTGAGCTGGGCATCAATAATAAAGAGACCGTTCACATGATTCATGAGCTATGTTAATGGTGATGCTCTTTCCTCTATGTTAATGTTTACCCTATATTTTCATGTTGTGCATCAGTTTCCCTGATTAAAAAACATAAGTTTTAGATTAAGATTTGCTGAGAGAACACCTTAATTTTTTTATTTTTTTTTTATCTTAATGTTTTCCTTTGAAGTGTAGTTAAATAATTATTAAATTATTTTTAGCTATTACTGAAATCACTTCTTTCTTTCATCTCATATTCACACTGCCAGTAAGATCAATTCTGCATAGTTAGCTTGCCTTGTGAATGTCCCACTTGACAATTTTGATGCACAATTCAGCCTCTTATGAATCCATAACCCAATGGATTGAGCTTCACAGCTCTGTCTATCCAACCACCCAACCAATAAAAACTAACAGTTCTCATAATCTCTATAACTAGCCTAATATCAGCAATTATAATCATGAAGCTAAATCATTAATCATAAAGAACAGAGAGAGCCCTCTCTGAGTCTAGGAAGGCCAAGTCCTGGACTCCAAAGTGGTTTGATGTTTTCCTCTATCATTTTTTCTTTCCAATCTTACAAATTATGGAGAGTTAACACTCACCACCATTGTAAATCCTTAGAGCCTTCACCTGCTTCCCTGTATCTTTCTCAACCAATGATTTTAACTCACAAAATTTTGAGAACGTATGATCTTTCTTCTGCATGAAGTAGATCCAACACTTTCTATAAAAATCATCAACAAAAATCACATAATACATGTGCTTTGTTGTAGAATCTGTAGAGAATGGTCCACACACATCTAAGTGAACTCTCTCAAGGATTTCTGCTGCTCGGTTCTCTCTCTCGTGAAAAATGGCCTTTGTATACTTCCCCATGGTACATCCCTTGCATGTTTCTATCTGCGTAAGAGTACCCTTTGGAATCCCCATAGAAATCTGATGCATGACCTTCAAAGCATTGTGGTGTAGATGGCCCAATCTCCTGTGACATAACTCACCCTCATCCTGGATCACCACTCTGTCTGCTTTACTCATCAATGTTGTGTAGCCATGTACATCAAGTTGGTAGAGGTTCTTCACACGAACCCCAATCTTCTTAACCCTTCCTATGGATTTGTGACAAAGGAATGCTTTCCCTTCCCTAAAAAACACATCATATCGTATATCCTCCAACATAGAAACTAAAACTAAATTCTTTTTCAATCCTGGTACATGCATGACATATTTTAATAAGAAAGGTTTACCTGATTGTCTTTAGAAAGTAACTGTACCAATCTCGATAGCACTATACCTCCCATCATCACCCATCTCGATGTTCATTTGAAGATCCTTCCCCTCCAAGCTACTAAAGAGTTCTTTGTTTCCTCTCATGTGGAAAGATGCACCACTATCCAAGTACCACACTGATCCCATCAAAATAGACACCATGCATGCGATGAGTGAGAAGTCCAACTCGAACTGTGAAGCCAAAGCATCACTTTCTGCAGATCCTGAAGACTTATTTTTGTTCTTCTTATTCTGTGGACAATTAGTGGCATAATTTCCATGTTCGTGATAGTGAAAACATTTCACTCTGAACATGTCACACTTCTTTCCTTCTTTGTCGGTCTCAAATTTGGAATAGGATTTCTTTCCCTTCCCCTTCTTTTCCTTACCATCCAAGGCAAAATTTTCCTCATCATCTATCTTGGATGAGGATCTATCCCTGGTATTCTGCTTGAATTCTTCTTGTACCAAATTCGACCAAAGTCACTCCTAATCTGGTCACTTCTCCCTCCCATTGGCAGAGTTGTGATAACTATGCCATCTCTTAGGAAGGCCTAGATGTGCTAGGCTCACCAAGTCATCATTCGATACAATAATCTTGACACTTCCAAGCTCTTCTCTACATTGGATGAACTTGGTCAAGTATTTCATAATAGTGTCACCTTTCTCCATTTTTATTTGCCTGAGCTTGTCCTTCAGTGCCAATTTTTTGTGGTCACTGCTATTCTGAAAAATATCTATCAAGGCCTTCCACATTGAATATGGTATCGTCTTCCCATGGAGACTCGAGACAATTTTATCTAGAAATCCCTCTAATAAGACCCTCCTCACTTTTGCAACCTTCTTTTGCCAAGCATCAAGAAGAGCGACGTTTGCTACTGCGGTCCTTGGAATATCAGTGTTAATAAATTCTTTCAACACGTTGTCCTCCATAACTTCCTCCATTCTATATTTCCATGCAATATAATTAGAACTGATCTCGGGTGCATATTCCAATCTTACTCCATTGAAATATATCTTGATCCGCCTGTTGCACCAAAGAATATTTTTGAAAATTCGTATGTTGTTCAACACAAACTCAATTTCTTCTCCACTATAGTGATTTTTGGTACTATGATACCATGTAGAAATTATACAAAAAATATGTATACCAATGGATTCAATCTGATCATGCAATATTCTAGAGCAAGATACTGAATCCTTCTACAATTAATTTGTGGAAATTAAATAGGATCGCACAATCACACCAAGTAAGAGAAAGAATCAAATCCACAAGACATGAAATTTTCTGGGGAAATACATCTGCTCAAAACCCCTCTATCTGTATTGTATAAAATCAATTAATCATGAAACAATCACAATGCACTCTTCTCACAAGATTCTTTTGCACTCTACCAACTATCTCACACTATTCCGTACAAAATCGACCAAAACTTAGCAAATTTCCTGCCTCTACTCAACTTGCCTTTCTTTCGAAATTATAAGAACAATTGATCCCTATTAATTAGGAAATTCAGCCTTGCAAAACTGCGCATTACATCATGGGAAATACTATGGTTGTCTAATTGCATGCCGATAATTTATTAATAATACAACTGTTAGATAACATCCCTTTAACCTCTGTCTCAACTGGGTCTTCATCAGAACTGACATGCATGCAGCTATTAATAGTAAATCATCAGTCACTTGATAGATCAATGCATGTGAATTAAATCTAATTTAATTCACTTGACCTCTCACTAGTACAATAATCAGTTACAACTAGTTAGACTGACTTTAACTCACTTAATTGAGTTAACTGCTTTAGCCTTTCTCATGCATTAAACTAATACACTAATTGTAACTTGGACTCTAAAACAAATAGAATCACTCTACATGTCTCACCAACCACCCTCAACTTGAATTTCATGAGCTAACTGAGTCTATCACACTCAGTTAGCTATTACAAGTGATTATGAGATAAGATTACAATTTAGTGTCCAATTTAATTAAGGGATAATTAAATTAGACACACATTTCTTTTTGACTTTTCAACACTACTGTTTGGAGTAGAAGAGCTCGGGGGAGGGGATGGTAATAATGACTGGCCTCAAGGCTGGGTGGTGATATATTCTTAAACAAAAGGGCCTACTTCATGAAAAGAAAACATATATGTATTTAATTTATGCAAGCACTGTATTTTAAAATATTATTCAAGTAAATATTGTACGCTGGTGATTAAACTAGTTCTGTTAAGATGTTACTCTATTATGCATGTGAGTGTAATGCTATGAAATATTTAAATAATTATGCCATTCAAACATTTAACAAAACCATAATCATACTATTTTTCTCCAAAAACAATCATCGTGGACCAAGTAAATTTGTAGGACCACATAAAGGAAGAAACAATAGTTGTTCTTGCTAGAAAGAACAAGAACATTGAAGGAATATTTATGTTTGAAGGAAATTATTAAAGTATGCTAAATATATTTTAAGAACCCCATATAATTAATTAGACCATAGTCAAAAGATAATTAGAATCCAACAACAGAACTAATAAGCCGTGAACATGGGTAACTCCTGTGAAATGATTAGAGAATAGATATTTGAGATTCCTTAACCATTAAAATAAAGACAAAAAAATTTATTTGTTTCTCTCTTACTCAGAATGAGCTGTGGGTTAGTCCTCTAGCCAAGCCATTGGTAATCAAGGATAGTACCTCTATATTTGAGCAAGTATATTGAAACTCATAAGAAAAAAATCACAACCTATGCATATCGAGCAAAAAAGAATGGAGACTTAGAGCTAAAAGGTTGAATGACCCGAAGTATAAAATACATAGACACTAAGAGAAATAACTGTAGCTGTAAAGTCGACCATAGCCATATGAAATATGTAGAGAAAACAATGATTATAACCCTGGGGTTATCTACAATAAAACACTTAAATGTGCATAGGATTTATAAAATGCAGAAAATCTTCACAATGTATATTTCATCACAACAACTTCTAGTATACAAATATGCCCCAATAAGTCAAGTACATGGAATATATAACCAAAAGAAAAGGTTCCTTCTCTCATTGTGCAGAGTAACCTTAATGCAACTTAATTCATAGAAGGATTATGAGTCTTTAGAAGAAAAACACATAAAATGAAATCACTCATACTTTCATTCATTGGGATTTCTAACAGAGGCTCCGGAGGAAACAATAATTTGCTTATATAAACTTCATTAAAGTAACTAGGGGCTGAGATGGAAGAAAATTTAGGAGGAAAAGTCCAGTTTTTCTTGAGATCCATGACAGAACAATACAATAGATTAAAGAAAATCACCTGTAAAGGGAACATTGTTGTAGAAACGCCAAAACCCAAACATCTATGTCCAAGTTGTCGAGCATCGACACGCATGTCTTCGAGCGCAATGTTGTAAACAAGAAAACACCCATTGATTACATATATATCCATAGAAATTTACTGTGGTTACGTTTGAGAACCAATACAGGATGGGTTCGAGAGATTTTACCTAGACAAACTCAGACTTTCATATTAAACCCACCTCCTTGCGAATTTGACACCCGCCATGAACTTGTAGCATAGTGGCGTTAGTTCCACAAAGGCAATGACTTAATTAAAAAATAATAATAAATGCAACACCAAACTTGTAATACCTCTTTTAATGTCTGATAGAGGAACGATGAAGATGATATAAAGAAGGAATATGAGTCCAATCCCTACACCAGACACCCTCTTCGAAGGAGAGGGTAGAATCAACAACAGTCTAGGGTTTGGTGGTTGAGAGCTCTCTCTCCACATGCGAATGGAACCAAATGATCGATGGAGGGTGTGAACAAGGACAAAATTTACCAAAATCGTTACCAAATGAATGGAACTGATGGATGAGAGGACTCATAGATCAACGGATGGAGGTTATCCAGATGTAACATCGAAGAGTTGAGATAGCCTGAGGTGGTTGGAAACATTAAATGATGACTAACCTCCACCTCTGATAAATGAAAACAAAAAAGAGTGAAGTATTCATACTTGAATTGCATTAGAAATTTAAGATAGAGTCCGACCATAGTTAAATGGTATTGTAATAATCTAAAACCGATAAAGAACTTACACATTTAAGCATCTAAAGGACACATGATTAAGATAAGCCCATGTACCATAAAATCTTGTAACAGGTACCATTTCAAATCCTTCACTTATTTAACATCAAATAAATTCTATGGTAATAATTTTACAATGTGACTTTACCAAATGAATTTTCTTGCAGGTAGTTTTGTTAAATTTATGAATGGTTAATTATTATTGTTTTCTTTTTTATGTTGGTAATGATAAGTGTGATAAGTGGTATCAGAGAAAATGTTTCAACACTATGGCCTTATGGGAACTGAATGTGAGAAAGTTTTCATGAAAAATGTGAGAAAACACATGACAATATGCAAAGAGGGTATAGACCACCAAGTAGACCTAAGCATCTTATGGAATACCTAAACCCGAATGTGGGTACAGCTGGGAGTCAACAAATAGTACTAGAAGAATCAATTACTGGAAGAAAAACAACAACCATTAGGGGAATTTTGAGGTATAAAATGGGCCTCCTAAGGAAATTATAAAATAATAGTGGTAATAATAAAATAATATTAGATTACTTCATCAAATTTTAGAGGGAAAAAAGAAAAAAATATTTTTTCAACTCATATTTTCAACTTATATCCTTACGGGTTTACTCAAATTTCGAGCAACAACACTCGTTGGATGCATAATTTGATTCTTCATACAAGGAGTACCTATATTTCATGCTTTAGATGGACCCTGCTACACAAAAAATGAGAAATACATGAAAAACATGATTGCAATCACATTTTTTCATATATTTCTAATTTATCATGTAGTAGGGTCCATCAAAAGTTATATGCAACATGGGTACTCCTTAGATGAGGAATTAAATTTTTCATCCAATGAGTACTCCCATTTGAAATTTGAGTAAAACCTTAGGGAAATAATTTGAAAATATGAGTTGAAAAAATAGTTTTATTATTTTATTAATTTTTAATCTTTTTACCTTTTTACTCCAAAAATGGTGAATCATCCCCCATGGCTGACATCATCATATTGAATTCTATTGGTTCTTACAAAGTTTATTTTGGTTGTACATTTTTCTTAGGAGGCCCATCTTAGACCTAAAAATTTCTCTAATGTAACCAGGAGGCTGTTGGATACTGTGCAGTAACTGCAAACCAAAATGGCACACATAAGAACTGATAATGAAAAGCTAATGCAGGAACATGAGAATATTAAAGAGAATCTCTAACAAAAAAAACAATAGGACTTATTAGCCAAGTCCAGAACTTGAAACTCAAAGTGAAAGGGAGCAAAAAATTTTTGAAGATGAACCTGAAGAGAGTCATACACAACGAAGTCAATGTAATGAAAGTAATAGAACTGAGCATTAAGAGGAGTCTGGTAACGTATTCGACCAAAAGAGTTGATGTAGGTGGCTCCAGATACACTCAGAGGTCAAATAGGGATGATGATAGGTCAAAATTAAAAGTGGTTAGATTGCTATCAAATGAGGTTCATATTGAAGTGCTCGTCGCCCTGATTCCAACAATGTGAACAAATCTCCAATTTGAGCTTGTATGCAGAAGTTAGAGAAATTCAAAGTTTTGGTTGAATTGGCCAGTAGGTCAGGTTTAAGGGTCCTACAAATTGGCTGACACCAGGACGTGGGACATAGCTCCTGAGAGAGGGAAAAATTATTGCCTCTTTAAAATGACCAATGACCCTTCAATTTGGGAAAATTTTGAAAATACCTATCGTTTAATATATATATATATATATATATTAAAATGGGGTGGCGAGCCACCAACCCCGCCATCCCACACCCTCTGCCCATGACAATGAACAATAATATAATGAGTGGGGTGGGCGGGCCACCTTCGGTGGACCCGACCCAACCCCGGTGGAACCCCCCACCACAAGACCGAAGGAAATAAAAAAAAATAATGCCATACAATAAATTGTGGGGTTGTTAGGACTTGAACCTACGCCGACCTGTGGCTGGTCCGCCCCACGCGACAACCCCATGATATAATATACCATAGTCATATCAACCAAATGAAGGATGTTGAAATATATAACAAAAACACACTAATAAATAATGTAACGGTTATTGCAAATGATGGTGTATGTAACCACATGTTTAAATTTAAATATCAGTTGAAACAAAATCAAAACCATGCCTAAGTTGGGGAATCGATGGGGTTCGACCCCATAACCAACGGGGTGCCATATAGTATTTCCACTTATGCGCCAACAACACCCATTGTTAATTTTGCCTACCAACACCATTTTATACCCGATATTCTCATTCAACTAAAGAGGGAGTGGAGCAAAAAAATAGAGAGCAAGTGAAGCTTTGACAAAGTTCCAGACAGGAAGAACCTTTCCCAGATGCAGGTGTGTAACCAGGAACTGAAGAATGGTATCAAATTTCACGAAATTTCGCAGGGAACACAATGGCGATACCAAATTCTCCATTTGAGTAGGGAATTTTCAATCAACTCATGGAGAAGAATCTTTGAAGAATCATGGGGAAATCTAAAAGATTCCTGGAGGCCTAGATTTTGACAGTGTCAGAATTAGACGAATGGATAGTCAATTTTACACCACTCAACACCATAAATTCAATGGTGTAGTCAGTTTTTGCAGCTGATCATTTCATTTTTCAACCAACTTCAGAAGTGAAGGTACATGAAGCAGTCATGTCATGTTTACTTTCATAATTGTTGAGATGATGTAGTATGTTTTGATATCTCTGTTTGATGTTATGTTATGGGATCGATTTTTCCACATTATGTGAGATGTATTTAGCTTTTCATGTTATGTATTGGTTTTGATATCCCTACGTAACTATGTTGAAGGGATATTCATTGCCACATTGTGTGAGATCATGTTAGTTTGTCATGCTAAGAGGAAGCCTTCTTTAGTGAGAATTCCTATAAGTCGAACGTCTCGTGGAGAGACAATCCACTCTATTTGAGGGCATATGTCCTTGTTATGAAAAAGAGTATTCCATGTATATCATCTTCTTTTACATCATTATATGAAGCGGTCGTCACCATCTTGACACCGAGCCCCGAGACGTAACCCACACTGAGTGAACTTCGTTATCACATGTCTCGTGTTCTTATGTAGCTGATTGTCATCATGTTTCCTTTTGCTTAAGGCATGAATATGTGTTCTTTTATGTTATTTTTAAAATAAATTCTAACCACATCACAGAAGTAAAATATCATGGGTAAAACCAGTAGGTGACAAACCTGGATCAGGAGGATAAATAAACACAAGATGGAACCGCAAGGAGAATTCAAAAAAAATTAAACCACCATTTTTTTATGAAGAGGCATAGGAGGCAATTGAGGCCTAGGTTATCAATATAAAAAAATATTTCCAAGTATACAATTATAATAGCAATCTCAAGGCTCGATTGGCCATCTATCAACTACAGGGAAAGGACACCCTATTGTGGAAAGAGGTTAAGGGTGTATAGGGGATAGATGAGCAAAATGTAACTTGGAAAGAATTTCAAAAACATTTTAAAAATAAGTTTTTGACAGAGCGCTTTTACGACGATAATTCCAAGTAATTTCATGATTTACGTTTGGGCTAGTTAACCGTGGATGAATATGTAGCCAAATTTACATCTTTACTAATGTACGTGCCTTACCTTCGTGAAGAGAAAGCTAAATTGTAGCAGTTTCTGAGTAGTTTTCCAACATTTATGAAAGAAAGAATAGAGTTTGATAGTCCAAAAACTATGGACGAAGAAATCCATAAAGCTCGGATGTGTTACCAGCAAACAAAATAGAAGAACAATAATAAGAACTTGGCACAAAGGAAAGGACAAAAATGTTTCCAGAACCTTAAGAGGCACTAAGCTGGCGACTACCAGAAATCCTCAAAGAAGTTCCATAAATAAATCAGTTTGAAAAGTTCAAGAGAAACCTAAATGGAAATCAGAGACAAGGCCTAACGAAACCTGCAATAGACCAGAACTCTATGAGATGCTGAAACCCTCTTTAGAATGTTGGGGATCCAAAGAATCTTACTACTATAAGAACTGCCCACATAAGACATGGACGGAGCAAGCTGCAAATGTGCAGGAAGCTTCAACTGTAGGTGAAGTGGCAAGAAATATACCTCGAATCAATGCAGCCGTGGATGATCATTAGCCATATTTTCAGCCCTTGATGATTGAGTGTGAAGGTGAAATTATTGATCAACCTATCTCCATTTTATTTGACTCAGGTGCTAGTTTGAGTAACATTAATCCAAGGATTCTAGAACTGTGGAAGCCTTAGTTGTGAAATGTATCCTACCTCGAATCAAGTAAAGCACAGTGGATGGTCATTAGCCACTCTTTTGTTGTGATAGGAGGTAGTGTGAAGGTGAAATTATTTAGTCCAGCCCTATCTCATTTATTTGACCAAGTTGCTGGTTGAAATGTCAAATAAAGGATTCAGCTATTATACAGTTGTTGTAATATGATCATTATCAGAGTCTTGTCTTGATGAAATGGCAACCCATTTTGATGAAGATGATGACAACCTACTAGATGAAGTTGTCCTTGATGGCAAAGGAATTGGCAAAGAAGGAGCATATGAAACAGTAACTAAGAAAAGAGAGAGGTAGCAGAGGCAGCAAATGAATTAGAGGAATTAAAGCACAAGCAACAGAGGAAGAACAAAAGGAGTAGAGATAGAATGGGAGAAAAGACTACAAAGGCGCAACAGAGTTTTGGTGTACAACAGCATGCATTCAAGAAGGATGGGAGAAATGTAAGGATGAATGAATTTTCATGGGCCGCAACCACAAATTGTAGAGGAGATTTGATTATGGTGTTGGGCGGTGCCATTTTACAGTGAAATGAAGACATTCGAAGTTCCAGACTACGGAGGAGCAGATTTTATTTAAAAACAGTCATTTCGGGTGTTTAAGCCCTCAACAAGCAAGTATGAAGAAAATTGAATAAAACAGCGGAAGTTCTTTAAGTCTTTAGTGAGACAGTGAATTTTCACTTGAAAGCATAATCATAAAGCTGTACCAGAAGTTTGAAGTATCTTGACAGTACTGGTTATTTGTCTTTGATTACCATGTAGTAACATCGCGATGTCACAAAATCACCCTCCGCCCAAGCCAGAGTTTGTTGATTGTTGTGATATGCGATCATCGCAATATCGCAATATCGCACATTTGTTATTTCCGCCATCGCAAGTTCCGTTGTTTGCATTGCTCAGTCTTAACCACCATGATATAATATCACGTCACTCATATTGCCTTTAATTTCAATTACGCCTTATTTCTCTTTCTTATTTGTTTGAATTACTTATCTATCACACTTCATAAATAATGATGACTAGTGTCAGGCTTTGGGGGTCAAAAGATAAATCAGTTTTATTTGGCGGTGAAGTTAAGTTAAAAGTTCTTTAAATTTGATTAAAAATAATATTATGAAATGGTGTAAAGGTTCATCATTGGAGAGGTGCCCCACATTTATTGGAAAACACTTGGCTATTATGATGTGATGGAGAATTACTACGGGGGCACTGCATGCCAAGTCAGCATCAACCATTTGGTGCCTCCGCAGGGACCCACAGAGGGGTTATAGTTATAAAATCCAAAGGGTTAAACTTTGGGTTAAAGGCTGGGCGCACATAGATAATTTGAATCTCCTCGTTTGAATAAAATAAATTAAAAAGAAATCGAAGAGCCTCGGGGATAAACTAAAGGAATACCATTAGCGGTTGAGTGGTTTTAGACTCATGGTATTGATAAAGGGGAGATCTATATAAAGGACAAAGATCATTATTCGATTGAGGGGTTTTGTGCGAGCATTGGTGAAGAAGGAAGTCCTCTAAGGAATATCCGTATGGACAGACAACACGCTTAATTGATGATTCTGAGTCCATGATGCACCCTTCGAGACATTGATCTAAAAGGTGATGAGTCGTGAGAGTATTCAATAGAAGAAACGATGAAAAACTAGCGGATGTCTACTGAAGAACACATATGGATCCAGTGCATATGACAGTTGTAGTTTCTGAAGATTAATACACATAGAAGGATACACGGAATGTTGAATGCATAAATTCTCTGAAGTCTGGATTACAGTGGTCTCGTTGTTCTGTTATGTAGAATTGGGCAAAATATGTTTATTGAATAAAGGGTTGCGTTGGGTCAGAGGGTTGAAGCCTTCTGTATATAGAAGCTGATGTTATGATCAGGGGGGTTGTAGCTCCCTTCCAGGAGAGGCTGGTAAACGAGAGAAGGTTGTAGCCTTCTGCAGGTGGGTGCCTGCGTGCTGGTATAAGTCTGCGCCATCACAGAAATTGAAATATGTTTTCTTTATAATAAAATATTGAAGACATAAACTTCAGCAGCGGTGGTTTTCTCCCGAACTGGGTTTCCACCTTAAATCCTGGTGTTCTTATGTGTTTCTATGTTTGATGGTTTGTACTGTTATTTCTATTCATGCTTATCTGATGAATAAATGATGCAATGATTTAAGTAAAGACGTGATAAGATCTCTGGACATAAAAGTAATGTAACATATGGTATTAAGAGAAAGGAAAACCAAAAAAAATTATCAGTCAGCTCTAAATACTGATTCACCCCCCTCTCAATATTTTTTCCTCAACAATTGGTATCGGAGCTAGGTCCTTCTGAAAAGCTTAGCCGCTAGAAGGAATATCAATCAAGATGGAACAGCTTCTATCAGGCCTCCACTCTTCAACGGAAACAACTTAATCTTTTGGAAAACAAGGATGAGGTCCTATCTTCAGTCTCTGGGAGCAGATGTATGGGCTATTGTTGAAGGAGGATATCGATATCCAGCCACAGTGCCAACAGATCCGATGGAAAGAAAGAATTATGAAACAAATGCAAAGGCAGTCAATGCTCTATTGGGAAGTCTAACTGAAGAAGAATTTTTCAAAGTCATGCAGCTGAACACAGCAAAGGAAATATCAATTAAAATCTATTATAGCTATGAGAATAAATTACAAAGTAAAGTGCTGCTTCAAATACCAGAACTAATATGAGAATCCAAAATGCTTATCAGAAGAAACATTTAAAATTCTTTCAAATCTTGATGATAGCTGATAGCATGAGAAATATAGGAGAAACAGCTGAATCTACTTTGGTTGAGAAAATCTTAAGATCTGTGAGAAAAATTGGAGTCAAGATTTGAAATCTTGAAGAAAGCGGGGATCTTCAATCATCTTCTGTGGTACAACTTCATGGCATCTAGCATGAAATGAGAAGAGGAGGACTATGTAAAAGTCAAAGCTGATCTTTGGAAACTTCTACAAAAGGGAAGGAAGTACAAAAAACAGAAGGATCAGGATATATCTCAAAAGAAGATGAGATAAACTTTGTAAAGAAACTTCAACTTGGCACAGGACGGTTCAGAGGTAAGCTTCCTTTCAAATGTTTTGATTGTGGAAGAGTTGGTCATTATGCTGCTAAGTGTCCTTATAAAGAAACTCATAAAAAGGGGAAGGAAGTAGCAAGAAGGAATAAAAATCATTTTAGCTCTAGAAAGAGTTTCTATACTCATGAAGATAGTGATGGGTTATCTGATGGTGAGGAAGAATGTGAACAAGACTTAGACTTCTCATGGCATTTGAAAAGAATCTAAGAAAAGAAAGGATACTTTTTGGATGCTCTAAGACGATGGATTTTCTTGATGAAAACAATAAACTCAAAATTTTCCTAGAGAGTAAGAACATCTCAAAACTCTCAGAGCACGACAAAGAGAAACACAATGAAATTTAGTGTGAAGTTGTGAATCTGAAAAGAACTTGAGAGAAGTAAACTCTGAATCTTAGATTTTCTGAAGAAATTCAAAACCTTGGAGGATGAGATTATCAAGATACCAACGTTCTCTCCTTATATAAGACAGTGCTTGGATATCGGAGAAATTCTTCACAGACTGACACAAATTATCCACAAAAACGATTCTGATTTGAACCAACATCTTTATCACTTTCAGCAAGGGAATAAAGAATCCTTACAGGTAAAGCATGATCATTTCAATTCAAGGAACACTAACAGGAATGTCTTTCAAAGAAACACCAATCAACAGATAAATTCATATAGAAGATTTGATGATCGCAGAAATTTTTTCTTCAATGGACAATGTTTCTCATGTCACAATTTTGGTCATAAAGCTGTTCAATGTGTAGCATATAAAACTATTATGACAAGAGAAGCAAGAAAGAAAAGGATTGATATTGAAGAAAAGAAGAATACTTATAACAAATTTTTTCCTCTTCAAAATGAAGTTGAATGCACTTACTACAATAACTTTGGCCATAAAGAATCTGAATGTAGGAGAAAAGTTCAGCCAAAAGAACAAGTTTCTTCAAGCTCCAAAGTATGGAAAAATAAGGAAGTACAGGTTGAAAATTGTGGCATAGCATTATTTGCAGAAGATGAAGAAAACCAATGGTACATTGATAGTGGATGCTCAAGACATATGACAGGTGATAAAGACAAACTTCTTGCATATAATGCTCTAGAAAAGGAGAAGAATGTTACTTTTGGAAATGATACTCCTGCAGTCATTAAAGGAAAAGGGTCTGTTTTCCTAAAGGATAAGGTGAAAGCTAATGAAGTCATGTATGTGGATGGATTAAAACATAACTTGTTAAGTGTAATTCAAATGTGTGATCAAGGAATTGAAGTTGTTTTTAGTTCAAAATAATGTGTGGTACGTGATCTTGATACAGGTAAAGCAATTATAAAAGGAAAAAGAACTCCAAACAACCTGTATATATTGAAGAACCCCAAAGAACAATGTTATTTGAGTAAATCTTTAGAAAATTGGCTATGGCATGGAAAGAGGGTATATGAGCTTCTCTAAAATCTACAAGTAAACAAACTTTAAAATTTGATAGTGAATCTTTAATACTTGCCTCTAAAATATCATAGCAAATCTTGCCAATTGATGAAAGCAAAACGAAATTTAATGAATTTAAGGAAGGATCATCAATTAATCCTCTTGAACTCATTCATACTGACATATGTGGACCTATGAGGAAAAAATGACCATGTGGTGAAGAATACTATATCTTATTCATTGATGATTTCTCTAGAATGTGTTGGATTGGGCTGCTTAAACACAAAGATGAAGCATTTGAGAAATTTCAGATCTTAAAAGCACTAGTTGAGAATGAATTAGATCTAAAAATCAAGTGTCTCAGATCTGATCGAGGAGGAGAATATACATCAGATGAATTTCGATTAAAATAGAACAAAATAACAAAAAAGCAGTTCTCATATTTGTACTCTCCAGCAGATGGTGTTGTGGAAAGAATGAACAGAACAATTCAACAAATGGCTAGAGCTATGCTTGATGATTCTGGAACACCTGACACGTTTTGGGGAGAATCAGCACATACAGCAGCAAACATTCTCAACAAAGCACATGTTCGTGTAAATAGTGATAAAACTCCATATGAACTCTGGTATGGTAATCCTCCCACTATAAAGCATTTTAGAATTTTTGGGAGAAAATGCTTTATCAAGAATAATGATGAAGAACTTGGCAAGTTTGAAGCCAGAACAGATGAGGGAATATTTCTTGGTTACTCCTCTAGGAGTAAGGCATATAAATTTTACAATAAAAGACTTCGAAAGATTGTTGAATGTATTGATGTTGTTATTGATGAGTCTCCTGCAGCCCCAAAAGAAGAAAAGCAAACAACAGATGAAGATGATGAGGACACATATTCTCCTACATCAAAAAATAATGATACAAACAATTCACCTAGTGAATAATCTGAAGAGGAGTTGTCTGAAAAGGCTCCATCTAGATATGTTCAAAAGAATGATCCAGAATCTGAATTTTTCCAGAATCTGAATTTGGGAGAAAAGGAGCTAGGTGTACAAACAAGAAGGACTCTGTGGGATCTTCTGTAATCACAGCATTCTTGTCCACTGTGAATATGCATACGTGTCATTAAAATGGCAAAGATGAATGTTGATTCAATAGACAGAGATCTTTTTCAAATTGAAAAGATGCCTTAGGAATTAGTACGAAAATCAGAACACAAAAGTATCATACGAACAAAATGGATATTCAAAAGCAAGTTAAATGAGAATGGGGATGTTATAAGAAATAAAGCTAGACTTGTGTGCAAAGGGTATGCTCAACAAGAAGGTATATACTTTGAATAAACCTTTGCTCCCGTAGCCAGACTTGAAGCCATAAGAATGTTTCTTGCCTTTTCGAGCTTCCAATAAATCAAAGTTTATCAAATTGATGTTAAATCTGCTTTTCTCAATGGTGATCTAGAAGAAGAAGTTTATATAGAACAACCAGAAGGATTCATTTTGGGAAATGATGAAAAACTTGTTTGTAGACTTAAAAAGGCTCTATATGGTCTCAAACAAGCTCCAAGGGCATGGTACTATCGTCTTGACAAATATCTTCATCAACAAGGATTTTCAAAGGGGTCTGTTGATAGAAACTTGTACACAAAAGTTGCTAATAAAACTTTGATTGTGGTTGTATGTTGATGATTATGTTTTGAGTAATAAAGATTCATGAGTGAGAATTTGCTTGATATCTGACGAAATTTAAATCATCTTTGTAGAATAATTACTATGGCTTGCAGTACAGCAAACTATGAAACCACATCATAAAGAAAAATGACAAATTACAAGAAGAGGTATGGCATGGAAGATTGCAAACCTGTAAGTACACCAATGATAACCAGATGCAATCTCAGTTCTAATGATGATTCCCCCACCGTAAACCAGAATATAGATCTATGAGAGGAAGTCTACACTTTACCTCATTGGGACAATACCAGACATTATGCATGCAGTTGGGATTATTGGATGATTTCAAGCTAATCCAAAAGAGTCTCACCTTCAGGCTGTGAAAAGAATATTCAAATATTTACAAGGAACTCAAGATTTTGGACTATGGTATCCAAATAATGTTGATCTTACTCTTCATGCATACACTGATGCAGATTTGGCTGGAAGTGTTGATGATCGAAAAAGCACTAGTGGTGGTGCATTCTATATGGGGCCCCGGTTAGTATCTTGGTTTAGCAAGAAGCAAAGCTCCATTGCCTTATCTACAGCAGAAGCAGAATATGTGGCTGTAGCATCATGTTGCACTCAACTTCTCTGGATGATGCAAACTCTACAAGACTTTCAAATCAAATGCTCACCTCCTATCTCCATTATGTGTGATAATACAAGTGCCATCAGTATCTCAAAGAATCTTGTTATGCATTCCAAGACCAAGCACATTCCCATCAAATGTCACTTCTTACGAGAACAAGTGCTTGAGAAAAAGATGAAATTGGAGTATGTTTCCTCCAAAGAACAAGTTGCTGATATATTTACCAAACCTCTACCTAGGGAAGCGTTCAAATATCTCAGACAGAAACTGGGAGTAGTCTCTGCCATGCAGAGAATCAGGTCTACTTAATTATAGAAGATTAAATTGGTTGTAAGGTGCTGTTGGGCATCTCTGAATGCATAGGCTAAGGGGGAGCATTGGTCTTGTGGCAAGGGTGCATTACTTGTTACTTCATTGAATTTTATGTTTGAAGATTCAGCATGAACTCAGGGGGAGCATGGTAACTTCAGTGCACATCAGATTTGCAGAGCGCTTCCTTCTACAAGAGGAGAAAAACCTTGTGTTGGTTTTGATCCGCCCTTTGCCCTTGATGTCAAAGGGGGAGAGTGAAATGGTGTTTGAATAAGGGGAAATAATGTCATAGTACTTGAAGAATGGTTATGATTAATCTGTTGTAGTGATCAAACACCATCGTGGTTGCCATCAAGTCCAAAGGGGGAGATTGTTGGCAATATGATGCAGAGTGTTGTCCTTGATGGCAACCCATTTTGATGAAGATGATGACAACCTACTAGATGAAGTTGTCCTTGATGGCAAAGGAATTGGAAAAGAAGGAGCATCTAAAACAGTAACTAAGAAAAGAGAGAGGTAGCAGAGGCAGCAGATGAATTAGAGGAATTAAAGCAGAAGCAACAGAGGAAGAACAAAAGGAGCAGAGACAGAATGGGAGAAAAGAGTACAAAGGCGCAACAGAGTTTTGGTGTATAGCAACACGCATTCAAGAAGGATGGGAGAAATGTAAGGATGAATGAATTGTCATGGGCCGCAACCACAAATTGAAGAGGAGAGTTGATTATGGTGTTGGGCAGTGCCATTTTACAGTGAAATGAAGACAGTCGAAGTTCCAGACTACGGAGGAGCAGAGTTTATTTAAAAACAGTCATTTCAGGTGTTTAAGCCCTCAAAAAACAAGTATGAAGAAAATGAAATAAAATAGTGGAAGTTCTTTAAGTCTTTGAAAGCGGTAGGACAAGTGGTCCCTACCACTTGAGCGCAAATTGCAAAGCGCAGTTTTGAAGTTTCAAGTGTCTTGTTGATATGGATTATTTGCAATGTGTGATCGCCGCGCCATCGCACGATCGCAACATCGCGATGTCGCAAAATCAGCCTCCGCCCAAGCCAGAGTTTGTTGATTGTTGTGATATGCGATCATCGCAATATCACAATATCGCACATTTGTTATTTCCGCCATCGCAAGTTCCGTTGTTTGCGATGTGCGATCATCGCGCCATCGCACGATTGCAATATCGCACATCCATGTGTTCCACATTTTGTTTGATCGCGCTATCGCATATCGCACCTTCGCATTTTGTTTGATCCGCCAATATTGCACATCGCAAATGGCCGACTGTGATGTGGGCCCGGGGTCAAAGAATGAAATCCAGTTTGTTTGAAGATTGAAGTCCGGGTTAAAAGTTCATTGAAATTTGATTAAAATTAATGTTATGGGGGCAGTGTAAAGTTTTAAAATAACTAGAGGGGGTGCCCCCACAGTTGACCAGGAAATCAAGCGCTGACCATAGATCAACGGTGGAGAATTACTACGGGGGCACTGCATGCCAAGTTAGCATCAACCGTTTGGTGCCTCTGTAGGGACCCACAGAGGGGTTATAGTTATAAAATCCAAAGGGTTAAACTTTGGGTTAAAGGCTGGGCGCACATAGATAATTTTAATCTCCTCGTTTGAATAAAATAAATTAAAAAGAAATCAAAGAGCCCCGGGGATAAACTAAAGGAATACCATTAGCGGTTGAGTGGTTTTAGACTCATGGTATTGAGAAAGGGGAGATCTATATAAAGGACAAAGATCATTATTCGATTGAGGGGTTTTGTGCGAGCATTGGTGAAGAAGGAATTCCTCTAAGGAATATCCGTATGGACAGACAACACGCTTAATTGATGATTCTGAGTCCATGATGCACCCTTCGAGACATTGATCTAAAAGGTGATGAGTCGTGAGAGTATTCAATAGAAGAAACGATGAAAAACTAGCGGATGTCTACTGAAGAACACATATGGATCCGGTGCATATGACAGTTGGAGTTTCTGAAGGTTAATACACACAGAAGGATACACAGAATGTTGAATGCATAAATTCTCTGAAGTCTGGATTACAGTGGTATTGCTGTTCTGTTATGTAGAGTTGGGCAAAATATGTTTGTTAATTGAATAAAGGGTTGCGTTGGGTCAGAGGGTTGAAGCCTTCTGTATATAGAAGCTGATGTTATGATCAGGGGGGGTTGTAGCTCCCTTCCAGGAGAGGCTGGTAAACGAGAGAAGGTTGTAGCCTTCTGCAGGTGGGTGCCTGCATGCTGGTATAAGTCTGCACCAGCACAGAAATTGAAATATGTTTTCTTTATAATAAAATATTGAAGACAGAAACTTCAGCAGTGGTGGTTTTCTCCCGAATTGGGTTTCCACCTTAAATCCTGGTGTTCTTATGTGTTTCTATGTTTGATGGTTTATATTGTTATTTCTATTCATGCTTATCTGATGAATAAATGATGCAATGATTTAAGTAAAGACGTGATAAGATCTCTGGACATACAAGTAATGTAACATATGGTATTAAGAGAAAGGAAAACCAAAAAAAATTATCAGTCAGCTCTAAATACTGATTCACCCCCCTCTCAGTATTTTTTCCTCAACACAATTACCAAGTCATAAGTTCCAAAAACCATGGTTAGTATAACTCGCTACCGGTGCTAAACGAAGGGTGATTGCTAAACAAAAAATTGTCCTATTGAAATTTCACTACAATGCATTAATGTAAACTTGAATGTACTCCCTTTAGGATATTATGATGTTTTGATACGAATGGAATGGTTATAAAACCATTGGTCCTTGGTGGATTGTAAAGGAAATACTATTAATTTTCTGATCGAAGAAGGAAACCGACAACAGATTTAGGAATCAAGGGAGATATTAAATTACGCCCCTTTACTACTAACCAGTTAGGGAACTGTATCAGGAAGGGTTTTCAAATTTAAGATGTACAAGTGGATTATACAAATTCAAAGGACAAGATAACTTCCATAGAAAAAAAATTTATTGTCAAAGAATTTAAAGATGTATATCCTGAAATGATACCTAGGTTACAACCCAAGCGAGACATTGATTTCAATATAGAATTAATCCCAGGAGAAGCCCTGGTGTCAAGGACTTCCTACCATATGAGCATCCATGAATTGATAGAACTTAAAATGCAACTTCATGAGCTACTTGACAAAGGAAATATTCTTCCTAGAGTTTCACCTTGGGGGCTGCTATGTTGTTTGTACATAAACAAAGATGGAATATTACGATTATGTATCTATTATCTACAACTGAATAAGCTGACCATTAAGAATAAATATCCTCTCCCACGCATTGATGTTTGATCAAGTTTAAGGCAGTAGCGTGTTTTCAAAAATTGATTTAAGATCGGGATATCATCAATTCCAAATCAAGGACGAGGATATTTGTAAGACTTATTTCCAGACTCGTTATGGTAATTATGGATTTTTAGTTCCGCCTTTCGGTCTTACTAACACTCCTGCAACATTTATGGGTTTAATGAATGGCATTTCTCAGCCATATCTAGACAGATTTGTACTAAATTTTATTGACGAAATTCTAATTTATTCAAGAAATCAGGAGGAGCATGAGAAGCATCTGAGGATTGTATTGAAAACTTTATGAGATAATCAGATATATGTGAAATACAACAAATGTGATTTTTACAAAAAGGAAATACAGTATTTATGGCATATCATCTCCTTATAAGTTATATATGTGGGTTCAGAAAAGATCCAAACTATTATGGAGTGGCTCGTCCCTAAGAATGTTGCAGACATTTGATCCTTCATGGGATTGGCGGAATATTACCATTGGTTCATAGAAGGATTTTCAAGGATTTCCTTTCTTATAAATTTTCTACAGAAAAATGGAAAAATTTTTAAATGGAAGAAGGAATGTCTGCGAAATTTTGAGCGGCTGAAACACCTACTTACTACTGTGCCAATATTAAAGGTGGAAGATCCAGAAAAAGCATTTACCATATGCACAAATGCACGTAAAGAGGGTGTTGGAGGATTATTGATGCAATAAGGTAAGGTAATCGCTTATGAATCCCACATGTTGAAATAACATGAACAACGGTACTCTGCATATGACTTAGAGTTAACCGCAATAGTTCATGCTTTAAAAGTATGGCAACACTATTTATTGGGTAATTTTTTTATTTATTGATGGATCACAGTAGAATCACCAGTTTTCGCAATCAACCTAGTTTAAATGCTCATCAAGCTAGGTGGACAACCTTTATGAGTGAATTTTATTTTGACATAAAGAACCTTAAAGGGAAGGAAAATTCTGTCGCAGACGCATTAAGTAGAAAGCTACAATCTGTGTACAAAGTGCATTATAGTCATGTGGAGTAAAAATTTGCTAATATGATTAAGGAAGCATCTCAGAAGGATCTTGAGTATAGTTTGCTATGGAAACAAGCTATCAGTGCTAAAAATCATAGGGAGAAATATGAATATTAAATAAATGGTGATTTAATTTAAGTAATTCTTGTTGGATGAGTTTCACAGGAAACCATATGCTGCTCATCCTAGGTATCAAAATATGTTTTCAACAATTAAGAAAAATTATTTCTGGCTAGGTATGAGGAATGATATCACTGGATATTTAGCTAAATGTCTTGATTATCAGTAGGTGAAAGTGGAGCACCAACACCCCACTAGGTTGCTTCAACCTTTTCCTATCCCTGAATGGAAATGGGAAGTGATTAATTTATATTTTATCACAGGAATACCTAATTCCACAAAGCAAAATGATTCCATTTTGGCTGTAATAGATAAATTGAGTAAAACTGCCGATTTCATACATGTGAAATCTACATAAAAAAACACTTGAAATTGTTGATATATTCACGAGAGAAATTTTCAGGTTGCATGGTATACCTAAGCTGGTGATATCTGATAGAGACGCTAATTTTACTTCAACTTTTTGGAAATCCCTCTTCTTGGGACTCGGTACACAAGTTCAGTTCAACACTGCATACCACCCTCAAATCAATGGGTAGACTGAACGAGTCAATCAAGTGTTGGAGGACATGTTGAGAATGTTTGTAATGCAACAACCAATAAAGTGGAAGGAGTACCTCCATTTAGTCAAATTTTCGTATAATAACGGTTACCAAGAATCACTCAATATGAGTCTCTTCTAAGTATTATATGGAAGAAAATGTAGAGTAACTATAGAATGGAATAGCCCCATTGATAAATTATTGTTGGGTCCTAATATATTATTAGAAATGGAACAAATAGTTAAAAGGGATTATTAGAATTTAAAGACTGCTCAAGATAGAAAAAATGTATATGCGGATAAGAAAAGAACCTACAGATAATTCTAAGAAGGGGACCATGTATATTTATGAGTTAAGTCAAAGAAGAGAACCTTGCAATGGAGTGGGTGTGCTAAGTTAGCCCCTCAATATTGTGGACCCTTCCATATTTTGGAAATGATCTGACTAGTAGCATACAAGATTTCATTACTAGGTCATATCCAGATCCATAACGTATTTCATGTCTCCTTATTAAAAAAAATATTTGTACAATCCTAGACACGTGATTGATGGGAAAAATGTACAAGTAAAATTATCTAATTAATTAAAATAAATTTATAATATTACACTGATATTGATTAACTAATGAAAATGTGGTATTGTATAGGTCGAGCAAGATGGTAAATTCCTAGTAGAACCTATACGTATTTTAGAGGAGAGAGAAATAATGTTACGGAGGCAATCCATGACCTAGGTTAAAGGGAAATGGAAACACTTGAGCCTGGAGGAATCCACCTAGAAAGACAAGGATATTATGCGCAAAGCTTACCCTATTTTATGTCCATATATTGAAATGAAAATTGAGGACGATGTTCCATATGAGGTTGGGGAGATGTAATACCCTCAAATATTTACCTTTTCAAGCTAAGTTATTGTTTTATTTTTATTTTTACTTTTACTATGTTTTTATGTTAACTTGGAATTAAAAAAGCTATCGGCCTCAACACCTAAGTAATTTTTTATTATGATTATAATAATGATGAAAAACAAAATTTGATTTCCAAAAAAGGAAACTTAGTTAACTAAACCTCCTCGACAGTTATGGCAATTATAAAATTATTTTCTTGGATGAAAATGAATCTGAGGAAGGCCAAGGGGGGCTAGAGGAAAGTAGAAGATGAGATTTAAAGAGAGCCTCGGAGGAGGAAGGTTGGGCAGGACGGTGCCAAAGAAATTTCCTGAGTTGGGTGCAATAAACAAATGGATATTCTTGAATTTAACCATGGAAAGGTGAATAATTGAACTCGACTTGAGGTCCTGAGGTTTAGACTAAATTATTACTACTGTCTGGAGGAGAAGAGCTTGGGGGAGGGGCTATATGTAATATCTAGCCTTGAGGTTGGGTGGTGAGATCTTCTGAAACAAAAGGGCCTACTTCAGGAAAATAAAATAGATATGTATTTAATTTCTGCAAGCACTATATTTGGAATAGTTTTTCAAGTAAATATTGTAGGCTGGTGATTAAACTAGTTATGTTAAGATGTTACTCTGTTATGCATGTGAGTGTAATGCTACTAAATATTTAAATAAGTATGTCATTCAAACTTTCAGAAAAACCTAAATATTACCAGTATTATTTGAAAACATTCATCGTGGCCCAAGTAAATTTTCAGGACCACATCAAGGAAGCAACAATTGTTATTCTTGCTCGAAAGAACAAGAACATAGAAGGAATATTTATGTTTGAAGGAAATTATTAAAGTATTATAAATATATGTTAAGAACCCCATATAATTTATTAGACCGTAGTCAAAAGACAATTAGAAGCATGCAACATAACTGATAATCCATGAACATGGGCAGCTCCTATGTGTTGGGTATGTGTTATATTCTTTCCAAGATTAGTCGCACACGCGGGGTGGCGAAAGCCCCCCTTGTATGTTGTGTTGGGTGCAGTAGGGGGGTCAGAGGGGGCAGGTAGCCCCTTGTGTGGGGTCCAATGCAGCGCCCTAGGAGAATTTTTTCTCCTTATTTTTCGGTGGGTAGACCCACCTATGGTTTTGTGCATGGGCTTGCACATGGTTTTGGGGCATGATGTTGGCAATATGATGCAGAGTGTTTTTCTTGATGGAAACCTACTTGATTAAGTTGTCCTTAATGGAAACCTACTTGATAAGTTGCCTATGATAAGCAACCTATGTGTTAAAGATGTAACCATGAGGTATATCCATCAATGCCAAAAGAGGAGCACTTGAAACAACAAAAAATAAAACAGCAAATGAAATATGAAGCTAAGGCAGTTTTAGAAGGGTTAGTTGATTGGAGATCTGGAAAGGCAGTAGAGACATCAAAGAAAACAGTGGCAAAAGAAGTGGCAAAGGAAGTGGCACAGAAGGAGCATCTGAACAACAACAAGGCAAAGAGAGAAGTAGAAAGAGATAGCAACAGAGATATAGCAAAAGTAGCAAAGAGACCAGCAGAAAGAGCAAAGAAGCGGAGAGGAAGCAAGGCAGATGAGGAACTGAGGCAACAGACAACGCATAAACAGTGAAGAGAAGCAAAGGCAATGTAAAGAAGATGAAATGCGATCGGAAAAGGCAGCAAGGTAGATTATGAAGCAAAGGCAACGACTATGTGACACATATGATCGCATATCGCAATCGGCGAAAGAAACAGAGAGGCAGAGTAATGAATATGCGATGCAGAGGCACTCCTTAGTACAAAAAGATCATCGGGCTTGTGCTACCGCAGTTAACAACAACCGTCGATCTGTGGTCAACGCCCGATGGACGGGTCAACTGCGGAGGCACCCCCTTGGGTTAATCATCGGACTGTTTGTGCCCCTGCAGTACCATTGATCTTAGTTAACCACATAGCCTTTAACGTAAACTCCGAAAGATGGACGGAACCTTAAGCAAAGGAGAATCACGTGCGGAATAAACAGTGAAAGCGGATTCCATTTTTCATTGCATCGCTTTCGATGGGCAAGCAGTATTCAAGAGGTTGTCTCCGATTCCATAGAGCTTTCGACACGTGGCAAGGTGGACCCTCACAAAACCGCTTGTCACTGCACGCCATCGCGCGTTATTGTTTGATCCAGGATGCCCAGTGATATTGCTGTGCGCCGTTGATTTGGAGGGAAGCCATCAAATGGTGGTCATATGAGGAAGATGCATGAAGATTAACCAAAGTACGGTAGGCCATTGCGCGTTATTGTTCGCGCACCTTCGCCGAGCGATATCCGTCCGATTAAATGAGGTGGCGCAATGCGATAACAACTGTCGGATGGATATGACCATTAACACTGGGGCCCATGCATATGAATGCGTTGGTCATGGTTAAGATTTGCGGATTTATTAACCATTGGGGTTATAATTATAAAATTCGAACATTTTGTTATGAAGTGTGAAGGAAGCCCCCGAATTGAAATAATATTATATGGCGGAGATAAAAGACTACCTTTGGGATGATTCGTGCATGGAAGAATGAAGGTTGGGGTTTCAATTTGGATTGGCTCGATTTTTAATACGCTGGATTATCTATTTTGACCTCATCCAGGAATACCATTAGCAGTTCGTGGTTTTGACTCATGGTTTTACTAAAGGCAAAACTATATAAGGAGAAGAGAAATAGAGAACAAGGTGTGCGTGCGAAAGGGTTGATAATAAACAAATCTCTTCTAGAGATATTTGTATAAACTCTGATATATCTGAATCTATGGTGCACCTGTGAATATGATGATTGATCAAGACCTCTAGATCAGATAATGATTAATTCCCGGTTGAATCGACTGACAAAATCATGAAGAACGTATGCATGAGTAAGGGTTGTGAATGAATACTTCACTCTGAAGTATATCTGTATGGAATGGGTAACAGATTTTTGAATTAAGGACACACCTCTGAAGAAAATAAATAAATCTGGTGGCCTGCAAGGTATGTCGTGTGGAAACTGGTGGATCCAGTGTGAAAATTGATGAAACGTGGTCCGCAGTGGTGCTGAGGGTCGAAGCCTTTAGTGAGGGGGTTGAAGCTCCCTTCCAGTGGTAGCTGGTAAATGAGAACAGGGGGTTGTAGCTCCCTTCCAGGAAAGGCTGGTAAACGAGAGAAGGTTGTAGCCTTCTGCAGGTGGGTGCCTGCGTGCGTCTGCTCCAGCATAAAATTGTAAGAAGTTTTCTTTATAATAAATATTGAATACTGAGATAACAACAGCGGTGGTTTTCTCTCGAATTGGGTTTCCACCTTAAATCATGGTGTTCATATGTGTTGCTTATGTTTGTTCTATTATTTCTGTTCATGCTTACTGCTTATCTGATGAATAAATGATGCAATGATCCAAGTGAAGACATAATAAGATCTCTGAGCATACAAGTTGGATGCAGTAATGTAACATATGGTCTTAAGAGAAAGGAAAACAAAAATTGTCAGTCAGCTCTAAATACTGATTCACCCCCCCCCCCCCTCTCAGTATTTTCCAACAATTGGTATCGGAGTAGGTCCTTCTACAGAAGCTTGATCGCTTGAAGGAGATCCGTCGCAATGGGAAGTCATGAAGGAGTACTTTCTCTTAGGCCACCTCTATTCAATGGAAGTAATCTATTATTCTGGAAGATATGAACAAAAGCATATTTCCAAAGTCTTGGTGCAGAATTATGGGCAATCGTGGAAGAAGGTTATCAATATCCAGCAATTATTCCTACTGATGCAGCACAAAGGAAGAAAATATGAAGAAGCAATGCCAAATATTGGAGGTTGAGGTAAATATTTTGAAAGGTAAATTAGAAGAAAAAGATAAATTCTTGAGGTTTCAAGATAGTACTAAGATTCTGGACAATATTCTTAGTAGTCAAAGGTCTCCTTCTGTTAAATTTGGTCTTGGTTTTCATGAAACTGTTAAAGGAGAATCTAGTTCACAAGGAAGTGCTAAAGATTCAAAGGATATCAGTGAAAAATCTGAAGTGTTGAAAGAAACAAAAGGTCAACCAACAATCATGAACTCTCAAAAGAAATCATTCCATCCTTTGATCAATAATGTTGAATGCTTTAAATGTCATAATTATGGGCATGTTGCAGCCAATTGCAGAAGCAGATTGTTTCAGTCACAAACAAACAGATTCTACACAGAAATGTACTCAGGATTCTTCAAGGGATATTGTTTTTCATGCAACAAGTTTGGTCATAAAGCAGCTGATTGTAATAGAAGAAAGAATAGAAAAACACATTATGATCCCTATGCTTACTTCTCTGGTCACACAAAATGTTATTCTTGTAACAAGTATGAACATGTATAAAAGGAATGCAGGATGAATAGATCTGAGAAATTGGATAAATTTCAGCACACAATAAGAAAATTCAAGCAAAGATGGAAAAAGAAGGAGGACCGGTTAGAAATGTAGCGAATATTGACCCTACTGTAGTCATCTGTTTCAAAAATTTTACTTATCATAATGACTACAGGAGTAATGTGAGATACATTATAGGAATCAGTAATGTATCATCACAGGGGGAGCAATGCATGATGATTCCCATGGTTGGTTTAGTTGTGTTTATTTCTAACAGTGCATCTGATGTGAAGAAGACAAGTACAGGTGGCATAAGTTCAGGGGGAGCATTAGCCTTGCTGAGAATAATGCATTGTTGGCATTATGAAGGTTTTGAAATATGACCTCTCTCTTGAGGTCTTTTTGCAAGAATTTGAAATATCTTTACTTGGAGAACTGCCATTCTTTCTTGACTTGCAAATACAACAAACAACAAATGGCATATTCCTATCACAAGAAAAATATCTTAAGCAAATACTGAAAAAGGTATGGCATGGAGGAGTGCAAATGATACATGGTTTCCTATGATGAGATTATGGATAAGCCCTGATTGCTTTTTGTTGAAGAGTATCTTTTGCTTTCACACATGGATGAGATGGAAGTCTTATGATTCAGAGATAAGGATAGATCATGCAACGTTTGATGTTGATGACTTTTATCATAGTTGAGACCTTCTATATATAATTCATACACATGGTACATCATGATTATGAAATAAATATAAATCATGAAGATCTTGGTGATAACAGATCACATGGATGATTACTTGACACAAATTGTCTATTGAAGAAGTTGTTCTGGTATGATAATTCCTCTTGAGAAGAATATGTTGATGCGGCAAAGAGCCTGAAGGTTTGGTTACTGATGTACTTATGCTACAATTGTTGGATGACACTTGAATACACAGTTATGGTGTTGTTGGATATCTCTGGTGGTGTTTCTGTTCTCATAATTCTGTTTCACTCTCTGATGTTTTTGATGAAGATGCCTTGATGATTTGATGGTGAAAGTGTTCAGGATGAAGCTTTGGTCTTATGAAAAGGATCCATTGTTGGCATTCTAATTATTTGTTTTGGTCTGATCTCATGCTTGAGATTCTTTGGTCTTGATTGTATAAGTTATAATGTGATGAAAAGGTCATGTTGAGACCTATGATGTAAAATTGTAATATTCAGTCATGTAAGGACTTGATAAAATTTGTAAACCCACTTGGTTGGGTACTTGTGTCACATATGTAAATCCACTTGATTGGATCATTGATGTAAGTTTGAGTCCTTGGTGATAGGAAAGGTCATAGATTCATGTACTTCATTGAATATTATGTTTGAAGATTCAGCATGAACTCAGGGGGAGCATGGTAACTTCAGTACACATCAGATCTACAGAGCTCTTCTTTCTACAAGAGAAGAGAAACCTTTTTTTGGTTTTGATCCACCCTTTGCCCTTGATGTCAAAGGGGGAGAGTATCATGTTGTGGTGATCAAACACCATCATGGTTGCCATTAAGTCCAAAGGGTAATATTGTTGGCAATATGATGCAGAGTGTTGTCCTTGATGGCAACCTACTTGATGAAGTTTTCCTTGATGGAAACCTACTTGATAAGTTGCCTATGATAAGAAACCTATGTGTTAAAGATGTAAGCATGATTTATCTCCATCAATTCCAAAAGAGGAGCACTTGAAACAGCAAAAAAGAAAAGAGCAAATGAAATATGAAGCTAAGGTAGTTTTAGAAGGGTTAGTTGATTGGAGATCTAGAAAGGCAGCAGAGACATCAGAGAAAACAGTGGCAAAAGAAGTGGCAAAGGAAGTGGCACAGAAGGAGCATCTGAACAGCAACAAGGAAAATCGATAAGAAAAAAGAGATAGCAACAGAGATATAGCAAAAGCAGCAAAGAGACCAGCAGAAAGAGAAAATAAGCAGAGAGGAAGCAAGGCAGATGAGTAACTGAGGCAGCAGACAACGCAGAAACAGTGAAGAGAAGCAGAGGCAATGTAATGAAGATGCAATGTGATCGGAAAAGGCAGCAAGGTAGAATATGAAGCAGAGGCAAAGAATATGTGATACATATGATCGCATATCGCAATCGGCGAAAGAAACAGAGAGGCAGAGTAATGAATATGCGATGCAGAGGCATTCCTCAGTACGAAAATATCATCGGGCTTGTGCTATCGCAGTTAACAACAGCCATCGATATGTAGTCAACGCCCGATGGATGGGTCAACTGCGGAGGCACCCCCTTGGGTTAATCATCAGACTGTTTATGCCCCTGCAGTACCATTGATCTTAGTTAACCACACAACCTTTAACGTAAACTTTGAAATATGGACGGAACCTTAAGCGAAGGAGAATCACGTGCGGAATAAACAGTGAAAGCGGATTCCAGTTTTCATCGCACCGCTTTCAACGGGCAAGCGATATTCAAGAGGTTGGCTCCGATTCCATAGAGCTTTCGACATGTGGCGAGGTGGACCCCCACAAAACCACTTGTCACTGCACGCCATCGCGCGTTATTGTTCGATCCAGGATGCCCAGCGATATTGTTGTGCACCATTGATTTGGAGGGAAGAAATCAGACGGTGGTCGTATGAGGAAGAGGCACGAAGATTAACCAAAGTACGGCAGGCCATCGCGCATTATTGTTCACGCACCTTCACCGAGCGATATCCGTCCGATCAAATTAGGTGGCGCGACGTGATAACAACTGTCGGATGGATATGACCATTAACACTGGGGCCCATGCATATGAATGCGTTGGTCATGGTTAAGATTTGCGGATTTATTAACCATTGGGGTTATAATTATAAAATTCGAACATTTTGTTATGAAGTGTGAAGGAAGCCCCCGAATTGAAATAATATTATATGGCGGAGATAAAAGACTACCTTTGGGACGATTCGTGCATGGAAGAACGAAGGTTGGGGTTTCAATTTGGATTGGCTTAATTTTTAATATGCTGGATTATCTATTTTTACCCCATCTAGGAATACCATTAGCGGTTCGTGGTTTTGAATCATGGTTTTACTAAAGGCAAAACTATATAAGGAGAAGAGAAATAGAGAACGAGGTGCGCATGCGAAAGGGTTGATAATAAACGAATCTCTTCTAGAGATATCTGTATAAACTCTGATATATCTGAATCTATGGTGCACCTGTGAATATTATGATTGATCAAGACCTCTAGATCAGATAATGATTAATTCCTGGTTGAATCGACTGACGAAATCATGAAGAACGTATGCATGAGTAAGGGATGTGAATGAATACTTCACTCTGAAGTATATCTGTATGGAATGGGTAACAAATTGTTGAATTAAGGACGCACCTCTGAAGAAAATAAATAAATCTGGTGGCCTGCAAGGTATGTCGTGTGGAAACTAGTGGATCTAGTGTGAAAATTGATGAAACGTGGTCCGCATTGGTGTTGAGGGTCGAAGCCTTCAGTGAGGGCGTTGAAGCTCCCTTCCAGTGATAGCTGGTAAACGAGAACAGGGGGTTGTAGCTCCCTTCCAAGAAAGGCTGGTAAATGAGAGAAGGTTGTAGCCTTCTGCAGGTGGGTGCCTGCGTGCTGGTATAAGTCTACGCCAGCATAAAATTGTAAGAAGTTTTCTTTATAATAAATATTGAAGACTGAGATAACAACAGTGGTGGTTTTCTCCCGAATTGGGTTTCCACCTTAAATCCTGGTGTTCATATGTGTTTCTTATGTTTTTTTTGTTATTTCTGTTCATGCTTACTGCTTATCTGATGAATAAATGATGCAATGATCCAAGTAAAGACATAATAAGATCTCTGAGCATACAAGTTGGATGCAGTAATGTAGCATATGGTCTTAAGAGAAAGGAAAACAAAAATTGTCAGTCAGCTCTAAATACTGATTCACCCCCCCCTCTCAGTATTTTTCCAACACATGATGGTTTTTGGCCTCTGGTATTTTGTAGATCCAGTCAAGGGAACTATGGTCATTTTATAATCTAGGGTTAATGGATTGGGGCTTATGAATGCTTCAGAATGTATATATATATGTGTGTGTGTGTGTGTTGGAACACTAAAAGGAATATAATGAAAAATCAAGCTGGTAGTATCAATTTTGGGATCCAGGGGAAAAATATTTGTGTATATTTGTTTTATACTTTATGCTCTCACTATTGCTTATTTTCCATCTTTCAAAATTTGTTTGTAGATAATTTTTGTACAGGGTTAACCTACATTTGGTATGAGAGTTGTTTCGGATTCAAGGGGATGTCTTTGCTACTGAGGGATTTTTTTTCTCGGGCCTGTGGTAGACCCTGTTCAGTGGGAGATCTGGAGGATCAATTATTGCGGTGAAAGAAGATGGTGAGCAGTGGAAATATAGAGATCGAGAAATTTAATTGTCAGAGTTTTGATTTTCTAGTGGATAAAGATCATTGGATTGTGGTAGATCTGGGTACTAAACCAACGACAATGTCAGATGAAGATTGGTTGAAGTTGGACCAGAAGGAAAAGAGCACAATATGGTTGTGTATCTCAAATACGGTATTGTTGAATGAATCTGGGGAAACTATGATGAAGACTTTGTGGGTCAAGTTAGGGACTTTGTACCAATCTAAATCTCTGGTGAATAAATATTTCCTGCAGAAAAAGTTGTATAACCTCAGGATGAAGGATGGATACTCAGTGACAAAGCATCTGAATGCCTTCAATACTGTGGTAAATCAGTGGTCAACTGTTGATATTAAAATCTCAGATGAGGATAAGTGCATCAACTTTTTGTGTTCTCTACCAAATTCGTGGGACAGTATGGTTATTGCAATAGTTAGCAATACAATTACCTTGAATTTTGATGAAATTGTCTTAGCCTTGCTGTCGGAGGAAATGATATAGAGAAATAAGGAGGTCCAGAATGGAGATGCCTTCTCTTTACGGGGAAGTTCCCAGAATAGAAAAAAGAAGAAGAAGAAGAAGAAGAAGAAGAATTTTTTGAGTGGGAGATATAAATTTAGAGGGAGATCTAAATTGTGAGGAAATCATGTAAAAGTGTGCTGGAAATGCGGAAAGGAAGGGCACTACAAAAATTACTGGAGATCTAAAGCTCCTAAGAAAGGAAAGGGATCTGTTTATGCTCCTTCTACAGAGTAAAAAATCACCTTAGATGAAGGTGGGGATGTGTATTTGGCTTCTTCATCAAATACACATGTAGATCATGAGTCATGGTTGATTGACTCAGGTGCATCCTTTCCCTTCACTCCCCATAGGGAGTGGTACCATGAGTATGAGAAGTATGATGGTGGTGATGTCTTCTTAAGGGATGATAGGAAGGCCAAAATCATCGGATTTGGAAAGGTCAAGATGAAGCTGCAAGGTGGAAGGATTAGAACACTTCCTGGTGTTCATCATATTCTTGCATTGGCCAAAAATCTGATTTCTGTAAGCAAGATGGATGATGCATGTGTAAAAACAGTGTTCGAGAAAGATACCTGCAAGATGGTTCAGGTAGAACTGGTATTAATGTGGGGAGTTTGGATTGGAACTCTGTAAAAGCTTCAGGGTAGCATTTTTATTGATGGGTGCAATGTTATGTGGTTCCTGAAAGTGGAGCGGAAAGCCAAACGATCTTTGGAGAAAAGACCATGCTATGGCATCAAATTTTTGGACATATTGGAGAGAAGGGCCTTCATATACTGCATGGTAATGGTATGGTAGAAAGTATTTATAATTGCTCTCTATATTTTGATTTATGTGAACATTGTGTATATGGGAGGCAGAATCAGGTGAGTTTTCCTTTTGGTGCTAAGAGGGCGAACAAGATATTAGAGCTTGTGCATAGTGATGTGTTTGAACCTATGTCGGTTCCATCACTAGGAAAGTATGTGTACTATGTTTCATTCATATATGACTTCTCAAAGAATCCATGGATATATTTCTTGAGGAAGAAATCTGAAGTCTTTGACATATTTAAAGAATTTAAAGCTCTGGTGGAAAACCAAAAAGAAAAGAAGATAAAGGTGATGAGGACAAATAATGGTGGAGAGTTCTACAAGAAGGAATTTGAAGAGTTCTGTAAGAATCATGGTATAGCACGGCAGAAGACTACTCCATACACACCTCAGCAAATTGGAGTTATAGAAAGAATGAACAAAACGCTGATGGAAAAGGCAAGAAGCATGCACAGTGGTATCGGGTTAGGATCACAATTATGGGCAGAGGTAGTCGAGACTGCATGTTATGCAGTTAACAGATCACCTTCATCAACATTGGAGGATAAGACTCCACATGAGGTATTTACTAGTAAGAAACCCTCTCTTTCAAATCTGAGGGTATTTGGATGTGATGCATATGTACATGTTCCAAAGGATAAAAGGAGCAAGTTGGATAATAAATCTGAAAGGTGCATCTTTATTAGGTATAAGGATGGTTTAAAAGGTTACAAGCTTTGGAACCCATAAACAAGGAAGGTTGTGTACAACCAAGATGTGGTGTTTAGAGAGGTGAAATATTTTGTTAAACATGAATTCCTACCAAAGGAATCTGAGAAGATAGAGTTTGAGCTAAAGGAGGATGAATCAGACTCTACAACAAAACAAGATTCAGAAGAGGAAGAGCCACAAACTCCAGCTGTGAGAAGATCACTTCGGGAAAGAAGGAAGCCAGAAAGGTATAGTCCATGTTAGTGACCTATAAATATAGGATTCATAATTTTGACATGACTAATGGTAATCATGTAAATCTATACATACTTTGCCTTCTACAACTTGTATTTACATATTTTGTAAAAAATCAAAAAAATCAAAAAGAGGGTAAAAAGTCCTAAAAGAAAGATCAAAGGACTTAGAAAAAATAATATACCCTGAAAGAAAAAGATGAATAAAACATGAAAGTGTGAAATTCTAAATGCCACTACTTTTACCTTTTGCAGTTGATTATGGAAGAGTATCAATAAATGCCATAATCCATGATGAGTTAAACAATCTAATCTTGACTTGTCATGTTTCAATTTCACTTGTTTTAGTTAGAGAATAAAGAATTTTCATACAGTTTAATCATGACAATTCAGTAGTTAGGTAGAGAAATAAGTGAATCCAATAGTTTAATCTGGATTCCTGGATGAAATAAGTGTAGAATTAGATATTTTTATTGCTTTCGGAAAAAATAAATGTTGTAAAGGTTGCTAGCACAAATGCACCTAATCAAAATGGAAGAAAAAATGTTAGCAGTTAAAATTGGGTAGGTAGAAGAAGGTGAGAAGTATAAATGTAAATATTATTCACCAGAGCTGCAAATAACTAACTTCCCCTCCCCATAGCCATTCATCATTCTAAACTATCATTCAGAAAAGCTCAAGGCATTTCCTTTACTTCTGTTGGGACCGGACCCAAGGCTCTATGGAAGATTAGTTGAAAGTGTTAAATGTCTATATTAATCCCTAAAATCACATCATTTTCCATTCATGCATTCATTTCCCTCAAAATCATTAGTAAAAACCTCACTTTTACTTGAAAGGTACTCTAATCCTCATTTGATTAACTTCCCAGATCATTTGAAAGCATAAAACCCTCAAAATCACATTTTATACTAAGTTTAAGTGATGAAGTTATTATACTGCAAATTTGCTTTTAATCTTCACTTTCTTAGTTATATTAATGTATTTTGAGTATACATTGTCCCCTTGTCATATTAACTTTAACTAATTTTATAACTCCCTATATAATAACCTTTTCCTATATTATATAATTCCATTTTATAAAATAACCCCAAAAACCCATTAATATAACTTTAGCGAAAGTTAATTATCCCCACGTGTAAATAAAACTCCACATTATACCCCCTTTGGCTAAATATATCATTATATAAATATCCTGCCCTCTATGGTTGTTAAATCAACTTGATTTAATTAACTGTATAATAAAAATATATGAAAAATCAGTAAACATGTTTCAATATGTGTTTAAAACAAAAAAACATAAAACTCGAAGTTTAATTTAAACTAAACTTCACTAGACCCATCCCTCTGTCTATATTTTCCCTTCCCGGCTCCCTTAACCCAAGGTTAAAACTACAACCTTATCTATTTTTCCTGATATGTACTCAATTACCGCAGTTTTTAACTTTAGTTAAAACCCCTTTATACCCCTCCCGACCACTTTTTCCTATGTATAAAGCATATTTATATATAAAATTTAACAAAATCCTCTGCGCCATCGAGTCTAATCTCAGTCGTCAGATCCTTATTAACCTTTTTGATCCGACGTTTCTCATAAAACGCAATCATCTCACCTTACTTCAATCACATTAAATCACATCCGTTTGATCCTCAATTACTTTTTAATCCAACGGCTCGTATGCAACCCGATAATTCATTATTCATGTCCCCACCATCCTAATCGCGCTAAAAATGGATCGTAGATCTCCACTCACCAGATCCTACAACCACCATTCAAAGCTCCGGCCCCACTACATTACCCTGCAACTTTCAATTTAATCTTGACCATTCGCTTATCATAGTTAAATCCAATGGTGGCAATACCATATCGTGCGATGAAAATAATTGACCCAAGTTTCCAAAAAATTATGCGATATAAGTTTTTTCCCAATACCACCCTTTGCCGATGTGTTAAAATTCTATTCGATCGCGTGCAAAAAGTGAAAAATAGCTAACCACCTCAATGCTGCGTGAAAACCGCCTGATCCCAAATCAAAACCACTCCCACCCAACTTGCAATAAATGAGATTGAAATTTGATGACTTAAGGTTTTATGCCTTAGTTTTTCACTATTTCCTTTGTATTTCGTGCCGCTTCCATATCAAAACACTGTGAGCCCTTTGCAAAGCCTCTCGACGCCATTTTCGAACCTTTTGCAAACCAGTTGACTTATAAAGAGAAATTTCCTCTGAAATTCACTCCTAGAGAAGTTCCACGACCTCTGTCAGACAAATTTGACATAAATTGAAGATTGTTGCAGACTATTAACTCCTTGCGACCGCGAATTATACCTTTCACAGGTATTTTTCGATCATTCCAACCTGTAAAATCTTTCAATTCTAGAGGAAAATAAACCAATTGAACTGCCATTTTCTGAGAATTGTCTAAATTGTCCATTTAGAAAGTCTAAAAACCTCCAAAATACAGGGGAAACCCTGTCAAAATTTCTCCAAAATCCACATTTTGCAGGTTTTAAGCCATTCAAAGATCATTTTCACTGCTGAACTTGATCTAAAATACCCTCTGTGTATAAGAAACACTTTCTAACATTCACAACCATACTCAAAGTCTGAATTTTCCAGTAAAACGTTTCAATTGTCCCTTGTTTCCCAAAAAGAAACTAGAAAATTGTTTAATCTTGCTTTGTTCATCCAAAATGACTAAGAAACAAGTAACTCCTAACTCTGGGGGACCAAAATCCTAGAAAAAGGTCTCAAGTAAGTTACCACGGGCTTAACCTTCAAAAATTGATAAAAATACTCCTGCAATCACGGCTGAAACCACTGAAGTTGTGAGACCTATACAACCTCCCATTACTTCTCAAGAAAGTAGCTCCTTGATTGATCTTGATTATATAATTTTTGATCCTTCAGTTGAATTCAACCTCTTAGAAGTCCACAATTGGTGTTTTGGAAAGTCTGTAGAAAAAGCCAAAGGTGATGTACCCATTTGGGAGTCTAATCTGCCAAGATATGTTGTTCCTCTTACTCATCAAGCCCCTGATTTTGTCAGACTGTGTCAATTATATTATTTTCCAAATCAGAGGTGTATTGTCAATAAATATAGGGAATTAATGTTCTATATCAATGCTGAGTCCATAAATTCCATGCTGGAAATGAAACATGACCCCAATTCAGTTTCATTATTCATAGAAGATCTAACCTAGCTGTACTTGAACTTAGATTTTTCTGCCAGGCTCAACATATTTCAGAATTTTTGGCCTATACATGTTAATGTCCCTAAAGTAAATCCTCCCTTTGATACATTTGACTTTCCAGAGGAAACAAGGCAGATTGTCTCCATGCTGTCATTTATACTGGGATATAACAATGATGAATTCATTGATGCTTCCATCTTGGGTTTTTTGTCAACCTTGACTCGTAGCTAGCCTCCATCCATCATCTTCAATTTTGCCAAGTTTATTTCTGGGAGAATGCACTACCAATTGATAGAATTACCATAGGAGGGATTTTTTAGATACACATCATATCTACTACATATTTTCTTGTATTATCAAACATAAAAGTTTCCCATTGAGTTGCAAAAATTGGATGTAGAAGGGAACCTCCTGTCAGTTGTGTTTTGTACATCTATTTTGAGAAAAGAGAACAGGGAATATACATATGCATATTTCAATGACTTATTCATAATTCCAGCTATGAATTTGTTGACTAAGGAAGAAACTCCCAGAATTAATGAAGAGACTAAAAGAATCTTACAGTTGTCTGAGAACTGTAAGACTGAGGATTGGTACTTATACAAGAATAACACAGAGATTAGAGTGTATGGTGCACTTTTGGCTCCATACAAACTTCCAAGGTTTGTAACTACAAGAATTTTTTCTTTAGAATATTTAAGGCAAATATTGAATGCAGATGAATTAAATTTTATGGCCTCTAGGAAAAGGACCCAATTTAAACTCAAAAATTAGATTGGGCCATTCATTTTCAACAATAGAGAAGATGTAAATGAGAATAATATCAAGTTGAAAGAATACAAGTTCCCATACATTTTTATGTGGAATTATGACCCTCAATGTGTCTTGAGCACAATCAGATTAAAATACAAGTTGTCTCCTTTCTTGCATGATTCCAAGCCCCAAATTGAAAAATTTTCCAATCAAATTGAGTGGGAGGCAAATACTTTGCTTGATGAAGATACACAGGATATGCAAGCATGTACATGAAAAACAGGTTGATCAAGCATAGGTTCTTATAGTTGATAAAGAGGTTGATTTTTCTCATAAAAGAAGTGGAGAAGAGGTCAATTATATTGCATAAACAATCATAGGCAAGAAATTCAAAACCTCTTATAGCAAAAGAACTAAATTGACTGTTGAGGAAAAGGATAAAAGTATACAGTGATGGTTGAGAAACAAACTGATGTAGAAATTCCTTCTTCCTCAAATGCAACTCATAACAGAGAGTTAGACATCCAAGTTAAATTTAGACAAATAAGAGAGAAGAATGAAGAAATAAAGAATGAAGTATATTCCAAGTTTCTCAAAGAGAAACCTGGAAATAAAGATAGACTTCTCTCTGCTTTTGATTATTCTTCTAACAAATTGGTAATGTCATTTTTGAAACATACAGTGGCTGATCCAAAATTAGTATCAGACTATTCAAAGATTGATTTGGAAGGTGATGCAGATGCAATCCATGAATTAGATCAAATAGAATTCCACAAGAGTAATACATAGATGTTGTATTCAAATATAGTCAACAAAACAATGAGCTCTGTTAAACTTCAGAAGACAGTGACAAATATGCAAAATCAAATGAAGTTGGAAAAAGCATCATTGCATGCTAATGGATTGAGAATCAAAGAATTGGAAGACTTGGTGATTGAAGCAGGAGTTGATCCAGCTAACATTGAAATTGCAAAGGCTTTAATCAAACAGAAAAATGAAGACATAACTGCTTTAAGGAGGCAACTAAAATTGCCTCAAAATGAACATCCCCAGGCAAAGGAGATCCTTCAACAGAGAACTGAAAATGATGAATTGAGTCAATTGGTTTTAAAAATGACTGCACAGCTCAAAGAAATGGAAAAAAAAATTGAAGCCTTGATGAAGGAAAATGAAGCATTGAAAAAGGATAAAGAAGTCATTCCTATAGTTATTCCATTAGTAAGCACTGTTGTACCTTCTTCTCTAGTTGAACATCTTTCACCTCAAGGGAAATTGGCAACTGTAGTGTCAATTTCATCAAAGGATGATTCTAAAACTACATCTTCAAATACACAGGTACAAACAGGGACATAAAAAGGAGCTACAGACTTGGTAAAAGATATGGAAGAGATGAATTTAAAGAATGATGAGATCAAAAGATTGAAAAAAGCTAATGCAAACTTAGAATATGCTTACAAAGATGTTGTAATCACTTCCAAGGGCCATGAACAAAGGGTAAAGACATTAGAAGAAAGGATCACGATCCTCCAAAAGGAAGTAAATCTTACAGATCAGGTTGCCTACATCAAAAACCATTTGTGGAAAAAAATCACTGAAGGCATTCACTCACAGTGGCCTTCTATTCAGATATTATATGAGCAAAAAGATCTGCTACAAGCTACCTTAGCAGAGATTGACAAAACAAATAAGAAACTTGGAAACAAACCACCACAGGTAATCCAAATAATATCATTTTTGAATGGTAAAAACAGGGAGGAATTAGAAGAGTTGAAAATTCCTGACAAGATAGAAGCCATCCTTCAAATTAGAAAAGTCCTGACAAAAATAAATATTATGAATAACCTGGAAGAGAAGTGTGATACAATGGAATTATCAATTACTAAATTCAAGACAAAATATGACTTGCTGCTAGAAGCGGGAGTTCCAAATATTCATGGATTTCATGAGAAACTAATGGCACAGAAGGACTATGACCAGAAGATTAGAGCTCATGCTAAGGAGCAGGTTAATAGACCTTTTCCTCAAGGGTCTCCAAGTGGAAAAGTAGTACTTCAATATTTTGAGAATTTATTCTTGCTAGAGAATGAAATTAAACACATGTTCATAGTAAAGCCAAATTTTTCTAAGTACACAGAAGCTGATGAAAGCTATAGAAAATTGAAGAATATGGAGATTCCCACTACTGAACAGTGGAAAGAATTCACAGATCTGATGTGAATTTGACAGGTAAAAAGCAGAAAAATCACATGAAGAAATCATATTTTACTATCACCTTAGGGTGAAGAATCAGGGTCAAAGTGTATTAGATGTCAAAGAATATCAGTAAAAAAGAATGTTACTGTTGGTTAATTTTCAATTACAGTAGTAAAACAGTGAAAAGCAGAGATAAAGAGTATCAGAAAAGAGGGTGAAAAGGAGGAGTATTCTACAAGTCATCTTCCATGAGATAATGTCTCAATTTCTAGCAACGCTTCTAGATAATCAAAAAATCAGTTTGAATAAGATAAACAGTTTTATTTTTCCTTGTAAAAGAGGACATCTTGCAAACTGTTTTGAAGTTGTCCCTCTTCTTATGTAATATTTCCTATTTTTGCTTGAGATATTATCTCAAACTTTAGATATTTTGTAAGTAATTCAATTGTATAAATACTTCATCTTTCGAAGTATTCAGTGTGGAATAAAATTATCAAGACTACTATAGAATTTTTTGTTGAAAGATTGGGATTTTATGTGAGTTAAGTTGAAGCAGCAAGCTGGAAACTGAAGCAAATAGACATCATAACTAATGATCCTAGTGTTGATCAGATGAGTATTGTATCTTCCAGTTTTCATTGTTTATTTATTTAAGTTTCATTCATACATATTGTGTTATTTTCTATCTTAAATGAATAACTAGGAAAGGTATTACAGAATTAGTGTAAAAAGCTCTCTGTTTTTACTAGTTTTCATGTTCATGTTTTCTGCTGATTTCTAGACTTTAGAATTCTTAATTTCTCTTTAGTCTCGTTTGACCTCAATTTCCCTCTTCCTTTTCTGTGATCTAAGGATTCTTAATTGCGCTTAGTCGAGATCATATAACTTCATCAAAATAGCCTTTTAAAACCCTCTGAAGATCATCTATATTTCCCTTAGTATATTTGTTCTTTTGACCTTAGTTTTCTAGTCTTGTTTGCTATAAATTTGACTCCATTTCCCAATTGTTAGGTAGATATTTCTATGGTTTCCCTTGTAGTCCTTTATTCCTACCAAAATTCAAAAAATCAAACCAAATTTTCCACTCATAGCTAGCCTAAAATCCATTACAAAACAAAGCTAAATCTTAAGGAGAGATCCCTCTCCAGAAATCAGGAAGGCTAGATGTTGAATTCTAAAGGAGGTTCTTGGTTACCCCTGGTTTTCTTTAACTATAAACCAAAATCCCACGACCTAAGAATTATTAGGGTGATAACAGTCCATATGCATTCTATTCAAATTTTTCCTTACTATTACTCATAATGATCCCAGAATTGTCATGGAGGGAGTGAATTCAAAGGATGGAAAACTCTAGAAGGAGGCCATGGTTGATAAAATGGCATCCTTGCAAAAAAATGAGGCATGGGATCTAGTGGAGTTGCAGGCTAGAAGGAAGCCCATCGGGAGAAAATGTGTGTTTAAAAAGAAGATGAATGTAGAAGGGAAGGTGGGAAAATACAAAGCTCGATTGGTAGCAAAAGGTTATTCGCAGGTGTCAGGAATTGATTTTGGTGATATTTTTTCTCCTATTAGCAAGGTTACTTCTATTACATTAATTTTATCTGTTGTTGCTGCATTTGATTTTGAGGTAGAAAAGATGGATGTGCAGAAATAATTTCTTGACAGGGATGTGGAAGAGGAGATCTACATGAAGCAACCTGAAGGCTTTATGGTGAAGGGTAACAAATAACTATTATGCAGGTTAAAAAAGTTTTTGTATGGGTTAAAATAGTCACCAAGGATGTGGTATCAGAAATTTGATACCTATATACGAGGACTTGGCTTTAGCAGAAGAAAAGAGGATCAGTGTGTGTATTTTAAATTAATTGGTGACCATGTTATTTATTTGGTCTTGTATGTGAAGGATATGTTGTTGATTGGAAATGACAAAGAAGTTATCCATGATTTGAAAACCCAATTGTTCTCCAAATTCAACTTGAAGGATCTTGGTGTTGCAAACTATATTTTGGGCATGGAAATTAAGAGAGGTCGGGAAGAGAAAAAGATCTAGTTAATGTAGAAATTTATGTTTCCCATCCTACTTTTGAGTTTCTCCTTATTTCTCCAAATAGTTAAATGCCCATTCCCATAGCCATACATTCAAAAAGCTGGAAAAATAAATATTTTTTGAAAAAACAAATTTTGGAAATTTTCAAATGCTGGAAATTGCAGAAATAAAACTCAGCAAAATAAATCAGCCACACACAGATTTTAGACACACTGATTTTTGGTCAATGTGACCCTGGAAAAACCCCCTACAACTCTTGGGGAAAACTAGTTCGAAAGCTCCTTCTTATTTCTGATAAATTCTTTTACAGTGAGACAGAAATACACAACAAAAAAATTACAACAAATTCTCAAAAGTACTTATCTCGAAAACCGTGAAAAAATCCACCTCGATTTTCATGCCCACACAAAACAGAAATTATAGAAAATTGTACATCATTAAATGAAATACGAATAGAATTGAAATCTTTGATGTATGGTTGTATGGACTCCTCAAAATCCATGTTGTACGGCCTGCTAAAAGGTGATGTATGGCTGCCTAAAAAATCGTGCTATACAATTGCCTTGAAACTGATATACGACCTCGATTTCTGTGCCGATTTTCTATTGTACAGAAATCAGAAAAACAATCCCTCAATACTGCTATACGACCTCCTTGGGAATCATTCTAATAAAGCAGCAATAAATTCTATTCTTCATTCCTGGATTTTCATGCCCTCTTGCCTTGAAAATCGTGCTCTTTCTTGGCTATACGGATTTGCTGAATCTTCTTGTTGTTGCTCTCTTCTTATCATTGCTTAGAAATATCCTTTGCTTTCTCTCCTCCTCTCTCAATTTTCTCATGAAAGAATGAATGAATTTTTCCCTCATTTTCCTCCTTTAACCTAACCCTAAGTGACTTTTGGGGAATCCCTAAATCTAATGGCTAAGATAGCTTTAGATCTAAGGCTGAGATTAAATGCTCATTTAAATCTCACTTTCTATTTTTTAATTCACCCCACTTTAATAAAGACCCACTTAGTCATTTATTTCCAAAGTCACTTTTCATTTCTAATTTCACATTGACTTTATTAAAGTCACTTTAAAATTAGACTTTAGTAACTTTATCACTTAAAGTCACTTTTAAATTAGATTTGACTTTATAAAAATTATAAAGTCACTTTAGGAGAAAAATTAAATTCTTTTGGACACTTTCCCTAGGCCAAAGATCAAAGCCTTAGGGAACCACCTGTCCTCCGGTACCAAATTTCAACACTCCCTCTTACCGAGGAAGGTGTTCCTCACCACACCCTTCTTGTCTCTGAAGTAGACATGCTTGCCCCGTGGTAAGGCTTTGGTAAGAATATCTGCAACCTGCTCATCAGTGGGAATATACTCAAGCTTCACAGCTCCCTTTTGAACATAGTCTCTGATGAAATGATATTTGATCCCGATATGCTTTGACCTGTCATGAAATACTGGATTCTCCATGAGTTTAATGCAACTCTGATTATCACAGTAAATCACTGAAGGTCTCAACAGCTGACCAAATAAGCCAAACAACATCTTGCGAAGCCAGATGCCAAAATTGACTAGCTAGATTGGGCTTTGCTATGTACTAGAGTTCTGTGAACTCAGTACTCTTGAAATTTGTTGCTTTCGGCTGAACCACGACACCACTGCTGAACCCAACCCAAAACAACACCCTGAAGTGCTCTTCCTATCGGAAGCACAACACCGCGATCCAGAATCGGTGTAACCTACCAATACATCCACATCCATGTGCACTAGAATCCGGACAATCCCTTTATCCCCTAACAGTACGGAGAAATGCCTTTTGTAGCAACCCAGGTGAAAACTGCTCCTCACAGGCTCACACATGGTGAGGCTCTGTGAACTTGCTTAGAAACATATATCTGATAGGGTGACCAAATACATCAAGGAACAATCGGTGACCATTTTGGCTGTGTAAGTGCTAACAAGTCTGAGCATGAGCTTCCCCAGGTTGGTGTGATCATAAATCAATAAAATAGCTGGGTCTGCAATCCTCTGTGAATGTAAGATGTCCGACTATGACTGTACTTTGAGAAGAAATTCACATATCCTTTGCACATCTGACCAAAAATTCCAAATAAAAATGAAGCCAATGTCCTTCATCTCAAACTCTGATGCAAGATCTCTCTTGCAGTGCTCTATGAGTCTCTCTGCACCCATAATGACCAAGTCATCCACATACAACACCAGAATGAGACGCTCCTCACCTATCACAATAAATTAAAGGTTTGAATCTTCATCACTCTTTGTGAAACCCATCTCTTGCAAGTATGTATATATCCTGGAGTAGCAAGCTCTAGGAGCTTGCTTCAGGCGATAAAGGGCCTTCTTCAGTCTGCACACATGGGAATCCTTCCCATACACCTCAAAGACTTGTGGATGCTCAATGTACACCTCCTCCTATATGAATCCATTAAGAAATGCGGTCTTCACATCCATCTGGTGGACCTTCTAACCAATATCTTCTTCTATCGACATGATGGAGCGAATCGAAGTATATCGAGCCATGGGAGTGAAGGTCTCCTCATAATCAACTAACTCTACCTGGGAGAACCCTATAGCCACAAAACTTACTTTGAATTTCTTAATGCTGCCATCTGCAGCCTGCTTTACCTTGTAAATCCATCTGGAAGTAACCACAGATTTGTCCTCAGGCCTCGGCACCACCTCCCAAACATCATTCTTCCTGATATAAGAATACTCCTCCTGCATGGCCTCTCTCTAGACCTGCTGGCTAGCTGCCTCCTCATAGCTAGAAGGCTTAGAGTCAAGGATGTTGGCAACCATTGCCATATAGCTACACAACCTATCAGGTGGTATGCTCTCTCTAACCGGCCTCTTAGGCCCAACAACATATGTGGCCTCTCTCAAGGTATCCTGAAGCCACTTGGGCTTCCTCTTCCCTGAGCACCCTTATCCCACTGGAGAACGAAACTCCTCCTCCTCATCATAAGGAGCTTGAACTCCTAACTATCAGTCTATTGTCCTCCTACCTAAACCTGAACCTGTAGATGCTGAAGTACCATGTGAACTTTCCATCAGTGGACTCCCTAGTGATCTGCTCTGCATGCTGCCCGAATCACCACCCCTTTGACTCTGTGAGCCACTGCTCACTAATGGACCTGACACCGTTATCGATGTACCTTTGGATCCTCCTGATCCCTACCCATTGGATCCCTGTGACTGACTTAAGTGCTCCTGAGGGTTTGGCTGATCTAGATACTCCAACTCATGTGACCTCCTGAAAGCCATATCCTCCTCGAGCTTCACATCTCGTCTGAAAAAAACTCTCCTCTATGCAGGAATATAAATCCAAAAGGCTTTCAAGGTCTCACTGTAGCCCACAAAGATACCCTTCTTTGGGGTGGGCTCTAGTTTGGTTCTCTTCTCCTTGGGTACGTAGGAGTATGCAATACACCCAAAGATACAAAGATGACCAACAACAGGCTTCTTCCTAGAAAAAGCCTCCTCCGGAGTCACATTCCCAAAGGCACGATGCAGACTCCTATTTTGAAAATATACAACAGTGTTGCAGGCCTCTGCCCACAAAAACAATGGCAACCCCTGATCATGTAACATGGCTTTGGCAGCCCCTCCGATGGATCTGTTCTTCCTCTCTGAAACCCTGTTCTACTGGGGGTTGTAAGGAACTATGAACTCCCTCCTAATGCCTGCCTCCACACAATAATCAAAAAACTCTCCAAGGGTGTGCTAACCTCCATTGTCTGACCTCAGGGAATTGATCTTTAGACCTGTTTGAGTCTCCACAAGAGCTCTAAACTTCTGAAACCACTTGAAGACCTCACTCTTGGTCTTCAAGAAATAAATCTAGGTCCTCCTGGAGTGATCATCAATGAATAATACATAATACTCATATACACTCAAGGAAACATGAGACATCCAACCGCTCACATCGGAATGAATCAAATCAAGGATCCCAGTCACTCTGTTGTCACTGCTAGGAAAAGGGGATTTGGAAAACTTGCCCATCACACATCCTCTACATGTATCAAAGTGAACAATACTGAAATCTGGCACACCTGTAGTGATCTCTCAGAAATTCCTCAAGGCCCCATGATACATGTGCCCCATCCTACGGTGCCAAATCTCACATAGCTCTGAACTGATAGCTCTACTACCAGTACTACTACTCAATGCCAAAAGGGGCTAAAATGAAAACTTGTACACCTTTGCATGGCGTACACCAATCACTCTAGTTGAATCAGCTGGAGTGCCCCTGGGATATATCAGCACCTATCATCTCATGAACAATATCTCATACCCTCTGTCCTCCTCAAATATGCTATGCATTCTCTCCTTCCATACACTGTAGTTACTATGCCCATCCAACCTATCCTCCACCTTCAAGCCCAAAGACATGCTTGGTGTCCTAAATAAGCTCAAAAATAACACTGCTGTAGTAAAGGTAAAATTTTATGTGTGAAAAAACAGCTTGTTCTAATTTCTGAGTGAAAAAATCAACTTGCTGTAATTTCTCCTTCTTGCTATCCCAAACTACACTTTTCAGCAAAATAGCTCCGACACCATGTAGAAATTTCTGTTTCCCACCCCGGTTTTTAGTTTCTCCTTATTTCTCCAAATAGTTAAATGCCCATTCCCATAGCCATACATTCAACAAGCTGAAAAAATAAATATTTTCTGAAAACAAAAATTCTGGAAATTTTCAAATGCTGGAAATTGCAGAAATAAAACTCAGCAAAATAAATCAGCCACACATAGATTTTAGACACGCTGATTTTTGGTCAATGTGACCCTGGAAAAACCCCCTACAAATCTTGGGGAAAACCAGTTCGAAAGCTCCTTCTTATTTATGATAAATGCTTTTACAGTGAGATGGAAATACACAGCAAAAACATTATAGCAACTTCTCAAAAGTACTTATCTCGAAAATCATGCAAAACCCCACCTCGATTTTCGAGCCCACACAAAACAGAAATTACAAAAAATTGTGCAGCATTAAATGTTGTATGGATAGCATTGAAATCTATTTTGTATGGCTATATGGCTGTACAAACTCCTCAAAATTTGTGTTGTATGGCCTGCTGAAAGCTGTTGTACGGCTGCCTCGAAAACCATGCTATACGACTGCCTTGAAACTGTTGTACAACCTCGATTTCTGCACTGATTTTTTGCTGTACAGAAATAAAAAAAATAGTCCCTCAATAATTTTGTACGGCTTCCTTGGGAATCATGTCAATAAAGCAGCAATAAATGTTGCTCTTCACTCCTCGATTTTCATGCCCTCTTGCCTTGAAAACCGTGCTCTGTCTTGGCTATATGGATTTGCTGAATGTACTTGCTATTGCCCTCTTCCTCTCACTGCTCAGAAATATCCTTTGTTTTCTCTCCCCCTCTCTCAATCTACCCATTAAAGAACGAATGACCTTTTCCGTCCTTTTCCTCCTTTAACCTAACTCTTAGTGACTTTTGGGGAATCCCTAAATCTAGTGGCCAAGATAGCTTTAGATCTAGGGCTGAGATTAAATGCTCATTTAAATCTCACTTTATCTTTATTAATTCACCCCACTTTAATAAAGACCCACTTAGTCATTTATTTCCAAAGTCACTTTTTCTTTCTAATTTCACATTGACTTTATTAAAGTCACTTTAAAATTAGACTTTAGTAACTTTATCACTTAAAGTCACTTTTAAATTATATTTGACTTTATAACTTTATAAAGTCACTTTAGGAGAAAAATTAAATTCTTTTGGACACTTTTCCCTAGGCCAAAGATCAAATCATTAGGGAACCACCTGTCCTGCAGTAACCAAATTTCAACATTTAAACCATAGGAAGTATGTTGAGACAATATTGTAGAGGTTCAATATGTAGGATAGTAAACCGGTGAAGGTTCCTATTCTTGTAGGTGTAAAGCTATTTGTTGAACGATGTCCCAAGACACAAGAAGAAGAGGAGGATATGCCACGTGTTCCATATGCAAGTGCAGTCGGTAGCATGATGCATGCAATGGTATATACTAGACTAGACATTACACATGCAGTGGGATTATTCAATAGGTTTATGTCAAAACCAGGGAGGGAGCATTGGACAATAGTGAAGTAGGTTTTTAGATATTTGTGTGGCACTAGTGATTATGGTTTGTGCTACCAAGGAAGACCAGGATTGGAAATAGTTTTGGACATCCGTGGTTTTGTTGATGTAGACTGCGCTGGAGATATGGACCAAAGAAGATCTACAAGTGGGTAGGTGTTTAGCTTATTTGGAGGTGCAGTTAGTTGGATGAGTAAAAGACGGTCTGTAGTGGCTATTTCAACTATAGAGGCATAATACGTGGAAGCCACTCATGCAATCAAGGAAGAAGTTTGGTTGCAGAGATTGTGTTCAATTATGGGGTTGGTGCAGCGAGCTATAAGGATAGACTATGATAGCCAAAGTGCAGTTTTCTTGGCTAATAAAATTTCTTATCATTGAAAGACAAAGAACATTGATGTTCAATATCACTTTGTGAGAGATATGGTTGAGGATAAAAGGGTGTTTTTGGTAAAGCTGGACATTTTTAAGAATGTTGGAGATGCATTGACGAAGTCTGTGAGCACTCAGAAGCTCTCTTGGTGTAGAGAAGCAATGGGAGTTGTAGGGCTAGACTAATGAATAAGCTCTCCTATGGCCCCCTGCGGAAAGAAAACAATAAGTGGGAGAATGTTGGGTGTTGTAGTGGATTTTTTGCATAGGTGTACGAAATCGCACCAGCTTAAAGAGTGTGGTCAACTCTTTAAACTATTGGTAATAGGCAGAAAGTGGGGGAGATCAAAAGCATAAAAATTAATGGAAATAGTATGCTAAAGTATGCTCTGGTTAAATATATGGCTCAATGGCCTCTTCTTATTAAACGTTTGAAATGAAGAAGAAATTTTACCCACTTGCCAAAGGGCCCCCAGGCAATGGCTCTAGGTCCCCATACAAGGATGTTGTCTTCCAATCTCTGCCTCTGATGCAGTCTCCCTCTCTCTCTCTGCTGTGGTGGACTAAGATGTTGGGTGGCCAACTATCGAGTCCTCTTTAGTTCCAGCTCCAGGTCACACACAATGCTGGTGTTGCTTGGGAAAATTTGGCCATCATAACCATGTGATCACCATTTCTTCATCTCTTGGTGGGTTTATATAGGTGAGTTTCAAATCCTCCTTCCCTCCCTTGGTACATGATGGATAGTGACCCAAGGGAGAGGTGTGATTCCATTGTGTTCTCAAATATTCTTTTGTGTGCTCACATGATGTCTAAGGAGGCACTGGTGGCTATCCTTAGGTGGATTTCACACAAGGAGTAACTATCCTTTGCTTGGTGTGGTCCCGGAAAGCAACTTTTTTCCATTTTTAGGAATGTGCGCTTATCAGGCCAAAAGGTTCGCAAAAGGCACTCTTCTCGAAGGATAAAGTGCGCAATTCAACATTTATGACTAGTTCAAATATGATTTTCTCAAAACCTTATAGATTTTAAATACTTCTTGATTCCATAATGTGTTCCTGCCCTGTAAATCCTCAGGCTCGACATTAATTGATGTCGTCTTTTGCTGTACGATTTTCCAATATTAATTTTTGCCCCCTAATGTGTGAGGTCTAGGAAGAACTATATAGCCGAAATGCATTATAGTTTCTTTTCTGTATCATATGGAGAGAGAGAGAGAGAGAGAGAGAGAGAGAGAAAGTTCTGCATGAATTTTGGAATTGAAAACACCTTGCACCATTTTCGAGATAACCATGGCCTAAGGGACCCCTTGCAAGTAGAAAAAAATATAAAACATATTTACAAATTTCAACGAGGTGGGCATCTCCCATGCTCATGATGCTATGGCTAGTTAAACAAAATTGAGAGACACATGTGCTGTCTATGCCACTACTGTGGTAGTGATGCTGGTGGTTATTGACGACGACTGCTAATGCCCTTAAGGGCACTTTTTCTTTGATGATAGGTGGAATGTGGTACCCATATGCGTAATCTTGGTATGGCATATCACTATGCCATGTACGCATATGTACTGGCTGGGACCTTCCCGTGTAAGCATTGTTGTCAGAGACGCTTATGGAGACACGGGTCTTCGACGAATCTGATCAAAGTGCAATGGTTATAAGGTACGATACCATCGTGACATGAAAGCTTTTGCTGTGGTCGAATTTCGGGAGGATCGATGAAATCTGTGGACAATGATGTCTCCCATAGTGCCACTCGAGGATACCCCTTTACATGGGGAGGAGTCATCCAAGGTACCGCTTCCTTTTTGGAAAAGAGATGTCGAGGTCGACAAAAAGGAAGCGTTAACCGAACCATGGGTCACCGACCTGAGGGGTCGGGGACCTTGATGTGATGAGTTTAATATAGGCATGTTGGTGAGAGGTGACTGAAAATGGATGATGGGGATTCAGTGGCCCGAGGTCGAAGTATACTTTAGCAACTTGGCGGCAGTCATAGTTATTTCTAAAGGGAAAACCCCTGGAGTTGGTAGGACTTCCAGGGCGGGTGTGGACCGGCTATGAATTTCATGATGGTGTGTGCATGGGGATGAAATACTTCGACCAAGGCGGATGAGGGACTAATTCCATGGGGGAAAAGATGAAATATGAGGGTGAAATGGCGAAGGGAAACGTTTGGGGTCTTTGTACACTTACCAAAAGAATAGAATAACGGGTTTTGGTTTGTACAAAACACAGAGACAGGTACCCCAAAACATGAAAGAGGGTTGCTCATTGAAGGTGTGAGGATGGTATTTTGTTGGGGGTAGGGGTCCCATTGGTTGCTCTCATATGTGGGGTTGATGAAGCGGAGGATGTTGTAGATCGGATTATGCCGATGGAGGTATGGTGGGCCAAATGCAATGCGGGAAGGTGCACTTTCAATATGCTTGCACAACCCAGTCGTCTGGGAAGGGGGTTTGGAGTTTGAATGGTAAAATTGACCTTATGCATGATAGGTGGATGGGCATGAGGTGCTTCCCAGACTGAAATGGTATGGCCATGGCATCACTTGTGCTGTGATATATGGTCTAGTTTAGGTGACAAGTGCCATGGAGGGGAGGCTCTACCGACCAACGCAGACGTTTATCATATGCAGGGTGAGGTGATGATAAATTTGGTTGGGTATGAGGACTCTATGGTTTATTTCTGATGGAGAAATGATGTCAGGATATGCAAATTTTTCTGGGACTTTCTCATGCTGAGGGTAGAATGATAGCTGCTCTGGAACTTTCAGTGAATGGTGTTGCGAATGGTTTGCGGTTTTACCTGCAAAAATAACTACCTCAAGTGAAAGCATCTTCTTGTCATCCAATATTATTGAAAGATATGAACTTTGGAAAGGAAGATGGGAGGGTGCATACCAGCCGACCCTGAAAACATTATTTTTCTAGAAAGCGAATGTGTGGCATCGCTTTCATTCGTCATGGCACACTGATGATTGTGCAACTGATGGTTTGCAGAATGGACCTCCTGATCTCCTGATATTGACCTTCGCAGTTCTAGAAAAGGACGATAAATATGGGATTCTGGCCCTAATCCTATTCATTTGTACTTGCTGAGTTTTGGGAGATTAGAGGTGAGTGAAGAGCCTTTCTTGCCGTTGTGGTCAGCCTGTGTATCAAGGATTAGCGAAATTATGCTGAGGTAACTTTCATGACGTCCTGCATTTCAATTTTTTCAGTTTTATGGTGTCGGGGGCCGTAAAGATTGGGTTTGTACGGCCTCAAAGGGACATTTTGCCCTAGATTGCGCGGGCGATCTAGGAAAAGAGTCACCCTCCTTGCATGCATTTTTTAGGGATAGATGCACGAGGGCATGATGTTTCCTTTTTTTGCGGGCAAGGGCATGACTGTGTATGAAACATGCGCGCAAGGGTGTGCATGTCTGAGAGACAAGCGCGCAAAGGGCAGGGTGACATACAAACTTAGGTTTTTTTTCTGTTTTGGTGATTTTCTCTGTACTGATGGGTGCCTGTTGCTTGGTAGGTTAGTGTGGAGAGAGCAAGATTGGCCCAAGATTCAAACCGCTCTGGCTGTTGATGCTAGGGCACGTCGTCAGTTGGCTACATGGGGCCTTCTAAAATTTGCTGAGAATGATTTCCTTCGGTTAGAGGACCGACTGTTACGTTACATTATACAGCATTGGCACAGGAGGCACAATATGTTCGTACTGGGGGGGACAAACTTTATTATCTGTCTGGAGACGGATATATACTTCGTGACCAGGTTACTGCCTCATGGTGAGGCACTGAGGTATCCACTCCCTACTGGGATAGTGAACCTAGACAGGTTCCGGAGGAGGCATTGCGGTGGTGTGCCTCTTATTGAGGGGTGCATCAATATTGCATCAGTGACAGATGTGTTCGAGCGGTGTTCTCTGGCCATTATTGTACAACTGGCGGGGTCATTTTCTCCGCATTGGGCATCGGGACCATAGGTGGGGGTTTTATGCCATTTGAGGAACGGTTATTTTTTTGATTTCGCCCATTTCTGTTTTGATGGTATGGTGTCGCAATTGAACAGGGTTCAACGTGGATCCAAGTCATTTGCGTATGCTAACATTTTGTGCAGCATCATGTATGAGAGGGTGGTGTTATTGAGGCCCATTGTGGCAGTGTCTATTGGGGGGCCGCAGGAGGCACGCATGAGGAGGTGGGCTCTGGTGATGCCATGTGGTGGTGGTGGTATGGTGGGTCATTATTGGAATGACATGACAGAGGCCTAGTTTGAGGCCAACCCACAGATGTTCTTTCCATACCCGTATGTGGGGATGGACTTGTGGAAATTTGAATAACTGTTAAATTATTCACCGAGATTATCCTGATAACACACTATTTGAGCTTCATGCATAATACATAACCTCTTCTACTATTGATCATCAATTTGTGGAAATATAAACAATTGCATGCACACATTAAAACCATAAACAATCACACATATAAACACATTATTTATGGGAAAGCTTAAAGTTGAAAACCCCCAACTATCTGTATATTATAATTATAGAGATCATGTAACAATCATTATACAAACTCCTCACAATCTCTCAGTAAAATCTCCAATTGTTACACACTACACAAGCTCAGATCATACAAAACACATGCTCCAATCTGCTCAACCTGTTAGCCTGCCTCTACTGCGCAATCCAATATGGATAATACTAAGATCCAGGTTCGAATCCCACTAGTATGTACTGTGCAATCCTCATTGGCATCTCTATCAATGTGTGGTGCAAACTCATGCACCAGTATAGTCACAACTAATAGTCACACTGCTCTTTCACCTACCTCTTCACTAGTCTCCATTGAAGCTGTCCATGCACTAAAGTTAACTGATGTATTCTTTAGTTGATTAATGAGTTAATAGTTAGTGAATTAATTAATAATTAATTCACACCACTCTCACTAATTTTATCAATCAGTTAGACTAGATACAACTAGCTCAACTAAGTTAAACTGAACACAACTCCATTAATTGTCTCATCAACTCCACCAAACTCTGTCACATGAGTTCTAACTAAAGTCAACCATGCAATAGCTCCACTAAACTCTAGGAATAGCGTAATTCCTTCTATCAGCTGCATGTGCCACATCCGTGACTCGAACTGAAGTGCTCCAAGAGGATAAGATAATGTTTAGAGTCCAAATATTATTAAGAGCTAATAATATTCGACATATCTATTTTTAGACTGGCAATCTAAAAATAGATTCCGCCCAGTATGTCTAAAAATAGAAGTCCATCTATTTTTTATGACTTGACCAACCATCCACAAATAGCATCCTGCAACTCATAGAACATGATCCATATGTCTAAAAATAGACATAGTCTAAAAATAGACTTTGCGCAAAAAATACCCTGCGGGCCCACTTAGTGAAGGCGACTCTTTTCACTAAGCTCATCATATTTTTGCAATCTCAACACTCCCTCTCAACAAGATATGGATTATCTGCAACCCCTATCCTGTCCCTGTGGTATTTGAATTTGCTCCTTCGTCAAGATATCAGCATCCTGATCCTCCGTATGAATGTATGAAAGTAACATGATTCTCTGCTGCACACAATCTCTGATATGATGATACCGGATGTCAATGTGTTTAGATCTATCATGAAATACTGGATTAGCCGAGAGTTTGATGCAACTCTGATTATCACAATAAATCACAGTAGGCTCTAAGTGTGAACCGAAAAACCCGACCAGGATCTTCCTCATCCATATAGCCTAGCATGCAGCCAAAATCGCTGCCATATACTCGGCCTCTGCTGAACTGAGTGCCACGGATCTCTACTTCATACTGTACCAAGAAACTGCTGTCGACCCGATATTGAAAATCCCTCCAGATGTGCTCTTTTTTTCCATTGGGATCCCTGCCCAATCTGCATCTGTGAAGCCACACAGCTTCACCTCATCCAACTGTCTGTACCACAATCCATATCCCGATGTGCCTATGAGATATCTCAATACATGCTTCCCCGCCTTCCAAAAGAGCTTGGTAGGCTTAACCATAGCTTGTGAAAGTTAGTTAATAGCATAGAATATATCGGGTCGTGTATTGACCAGATACATAAGTGACCCCACCAACTGTCGATAAACAGTGGCATCCACTACCTCCGCTAAAGTAGCATCCTCCTTCCTCCAACCACTAGGAAGAGGAGTATCAACAGGCTTGCAGCCATGCATGTTGAACTTCTCCAGTATCTCCCGAGCATACTTACCCTAAGAAACAAACAGTCCACCACTGCGTTGCCAAATTTCCAATCCCAGGAAATAATGAAGGAGGCCCAAGTCCTTCATCTCAAACTCTTTTGCAAGATCCTCCTTGCATGAGAGTATCAACAGCTCATCACCTGTAAAAATAAAATCATCTACATAAAGTACAATGATCAACAACTTACCCTCCACCAAAATCTAGTATAGGTTCGGATCCACCTCACTCTTGGAGAATCCAAGTCCGGTGAAATAATTGTTTATCCATGTGTACCAAGCACGAGGTGCTTGTTTCAACCCATACAATGCTCTCTTGAGCCTGCACACATGCAACTCGCTGCTAAAGATCTCGAAACCTTCGGGCTGCTCTATGTACACCTCCTCCTCAATCACCCCATTGAGGAACGCAGTCTTCACATCCATCTAATGAACGTGCCACCCCATCTGCGCTGAGAGAGCAAGAATCATCCGTATGGAAGAATACCTTGCAACAGGTGCAAAGGTCTCCTCATAATCGATCCCCTCAATCTGTGAAAAGCCTCAGGCAACAAATCTTGCCTTGTACTTCTCCACACTCCCGTCAGCTGCCTGCTTCACTTTATAGATCCATCTCAAACCCACAACTAATTTCCCTTCCGGTCTCGGGACAATCTCCCATGCACTGTTTTTGACAATCAAATCATACTCTTCCACCATGGCATCTACCCATGCCGGGTCCTCCACATATTCCTTGAAATAGGATGGCTCTATCACGATACACTTGCTCACAAGAGCCATGTATCCAGTATACCGGTCAGGTGACTGTCTCTATCTGCACTGTGATGTAGGTGCTCCTACAACCTTCTCTGCATCTTGAGCCAGTCGCTCAGCTTCTGTAGTGCGCTTCCGCCCTCTGATGGTTGGCACTGCTTGAGTGGTCTCTTCCACTCCATGAACTTCCTCTTGTGGTTGATCCACATCCTAAAGCTCATCCTTAGGAACTAATAACTCCTCATCTGCATGCAAGTGTGGCTCCCTCTCAAGTGAACACTTCGTGGCTTTCTCCTCTTGAAATTTGATATCCCGTCGCACAACAGTCTTGCGACTGTCTGGAAAATACACATGATATTTGTGGGGCGTATCAGTGTACCCCACAAATATCCCAACCTCCGCAGTCGGCTCCAGCTTAATCCAGGCATCCTTCGTCACATGAATGTAAACAGGTGAACCAAAAATCCTCAAATGGGAAATATCAGGCCTCTTACCAGAAAACGCCTCCTCGGGTGTACTAATGCCAAGTATCCTGTGAGGACAACGGTTCTGCACATATATTGCAGTATTGCATGCCTCCACCCACAAGTGTATGGGTAGGCCCTGATCATGCAACATCGCCCGTGCAGCACCCACGATCGTTCTGTTCTTCCGCTCAACAACCTCGTTCTACTGTGGGTTATGAGGTGCTATGAGCTCTCTTCGAATTCCTTCTGCGCTACAAAAGTCCTTGAATTCCCCAGAGATGAATTCACCACCATCGTCGCTCCTAAGAGCCTTCACCTGCTTCCCCAATTCTTTCTCCACCAGCGCCTTGAACTCATAGAACTTTGAGTATGTCTCGCTCTTCTTCTACATGAAGAAGATCCAGCACTTTCGAGAAAAATCTTCAACAAAGATCACATAGTACCTATGCTTTGCTGTTGAAGCTACTGAGAAAGGTCCACACACGTCTATGTGAATTATCTCAAGAATCGTCATGGCGCAACTATCCTTCTCGTGAAAGGTGGATTTCACAAATTTTCCCAAGGTACACCCCTTGCACTGATCTGACTATGCAAGAGTGCCTTTAGGAAGCCCAGTAGAAATCTGCTGCAGTATCTTCAAAGCTCGATGGTGAAGGTGGCCCAATCTCTGGTGCCACAACTCACCATCATCCTGACTCACCACTCCTTCTGCCTTGCCTGCCATTGCTGCGCAGCCATCTACCTATAATTGATAAAGGTTCTTAACTCGAACCCCTATCCTCTAGGTCTCACCAGTTTCCTTACTGCACAGGAAAGCCTTTCCCTCGCCAAATACAACATCATATCCCTTGTCTTCTAACATCGCCACATAAATAAGATTCTTCTTCAATCCTGGAACATGCATCACTTCCTTCAATACGAAGGGTTTACTAGACTCCCTCTCAAAGGAAATGGTACCGATACCGGTTGCACTGTATCTACCATCATCGCCCATCTCGATGTGCACTCCAAGATCTTTCTCATCCAGATCTGAAAATAGATCTCGATCTCCAGTCATGTGAAAAGACACACCACTGTCCAAGAACCATACTGATCCCATCACACTTGAGACCAAGCATGCGATCAGCGAAAAATCCAGCTCAAACTGCGAGGCTAAGGCCTCTCCAGCTGCAGATCCAGCAGCCTGCTTATTTTTCTTCTTCTGCGGACAATTTGTGGCATAATGTCCATGTTGGTGACAGTGAAAGCACTTCACCTTGGACATGTCCTGCTTCTTGCCTTTCGCACCGGAATGAGAGGCTTTCTTACTCTTCCCCTTCTTTTCTTTGGCAGCCAAAGCACAATTCTCTTCATCAGAGTTCCTTGATGAAGATTCGTCCCTGGTACTCTGCCTTATCTCCTCTTGCACAAGATCCGACCAAAGTCGCTCCCATCCTGGCAATTTCTCCCGACCATTGACAGAGTCCTGATAGGAATGCCAACTCTTCGGAAGCCCAAGGAGAGCCAAGCTCACCAAGTCCTCATCATCAACATTCACCCCCACACTTCCCAGCTCATCCCTGCATTGGATGAACTTCGTGAGGTACTTGGGCATACTGTCACCTTTCTCCATCTTTATGTTTCTGAGTCTATCCTTGAGTGCCAACTTCCTCTGGTCACTCTTGCTTTGGAATAAATCTGTTAAGGATTTCCACATAAATAATGGAGAAGCCTTACCATGAAGGCTGGACACTATGTGATCCTTCACACCCTCCAACAGAATCCTTCAACACTTTGCTGTCTTCTTTTGCCATGCGTCAAGTACGGCAGCATCACTAGAAGTAGGCTTTGGGACTTAAGCATCTATGAACTCCTTCAACCCATTTTCATCTAGCACCGCTTCCATCCTATCCTTCCATGCAATATAATTTGAGCTGCCCTCAAGGGCATACTCCAATCGCAATCCATTGAAAGACATCTCAACTTCGACACCAAGAAAAAATTGCTGCAAATTCGAATTCCACCAGCACAAAACTCAACCGCTTTAATGTTTTGCAATTGCTCCAATGATCAATATCGCTCTGATACCATGTAGAAATTTGAATAACTATTAAATTATTCATTGATATTATCCTGATCACACACTATTTGAGCTTCATGCATCATACATAACCTCTTCTACTATTGATCATCAATTTGCGGAAATATAAACAATCGCATGCGCACATTAAAACCATAAACAATCACACATATAAACACGATATTTATGGGAAATCTTAAAGCTGAAAACCCCCAACTATCTGTATATTATAATGATAGAGATCATGTAACAATAATTGTACAAACTCCTCACAAGCTCTTAGTACAATCTCCAATTGTTACACACTACACAAGCTCAGATCATACAAAATACATGCTCCAATCTGCTCCACCTGTTAGCCTGCCTCTACTGTGCAATCCAATATGGATAATACTAAGATCCAGGTTCAAATCCCACTAGTATGTACTGTATAATCCTCATTGGCATCTCTATCAATGTGTGGTGCAAACTCATGCACCAGTATAGTCACAACTGATAGTCACACTGCTCTTTCACCTACCTCTTCACTGGTCTCCACTGAAACTGTCCATGCACTGAAGTTAACTGATGTATTCTTTAGTTGATCAATGAATTAATAATTAGTGAATTAATTAATAATTAATTCACACCACTCTCACTAATTGTATCAATCAGTTAGACTAGATACAACTAGCTCAACTAAGTTAAACTAAACACAACTCCATTAACTGTCTCATCAACTCCACCAAACTCTGTCACATGAGTTCTAACTGAAGTCAACCATGCAATAGCTCCACTAAACCCTAGGAATAGCATAATTCCTTCTATCAGCTACATGTGCCACATCCGAGCATCAAACTGAAGTGCTCCAAGAGGATAAGATAATGTTTAGAGTCCAAATATTATTAAGAGCTAATAATATTCGACATATCTATTTTTAGACTGGCAATCTAAAAATAGATTCCGCCCAGTATGTCTAAAAATAGAAGTCCATCTATTTTCTCCGACTTGACCAACCATCCACAAATAGCATCCTGCAACTCATAGAACATGATCCATATGTCTAAAAATAGACATAGTCTAAAAATAGACTTTGCGCCAAAAATACCCTGCGGGCCCACTTAATGAAGGTGACTCTTTTCACTAAGCTCATCATCTTGTTGCAATCTCAACAGGACTTTCAGGG
>JAXQQM020069561.1:0-11329 GCA_034641835.2 Pinus albicaulis | reverse complement strand
AATACTTAAACACAATGATGGAGATAGGTATCGGAGCACTTTCTTGGGCAGAGTTTGGAGATTTGTTTTTTCATTTTTTGCAGGAAATTTTTGGGCGGCGAGTTTGTAGAGCAGATCTGGAAAATTTGGTGAAAAATTTTCAAAAATAAATATCAGATCTGGATTCCTTATCGAAAAATACCCAATTTCAAAAAAAAAATCAGTCGAATCGGAGTCTGGATGAGGGTGATATCGCTGATTTAAATTCAGCTATGTTGCAGAAATGTTTCTGACGGCAATTTCTGTACGGCGGATCTCCTGACGTTTTAGTAGATTCTGGTGCAAAATTTTAGACAACCAATTACAGATCTGAGCTCCCCTTGAAAAATCACTCGATTTCAAAAAAAAAATCAGTCGAATCGGAGTCCGGATGAGGGAGTTATCACTGATTTAAAATCAGCCATTTTTCAGTAATTTTGTGACGCCGGGGCAGTTGCAGCGCAAATCTGTGTTTCCAGAGTGCCTGGATCGGGATTTCAGCAACATGTTTAGATGCAGAATGGCTATTCCATTTTCAAAAACAGGTTATATTAAGGATTCTGAGTTATATTGACCGAGTAATGTCCATTTTAAATTTTTGCCAAAGTAAGTGATTTTCTTCAAAACCCTTACTTTATTTTATGGATTCTCGCAAGATGAAGTTTACAGGAAAAGATGATGGTCCTACTATTGAAGATTTTTTACAATATCACAAGGATCGCTACCGAAAATTTTGGATAGGCTCCATAGGGCTTGATATGAAAGATGAGGCAGATAAATGGTGGACCTCACTTGATAGCTCAGTGAGGAAACTTCCCGAGAAAAAACTTGAAAAAGTCCTTTTGGACAAGTGGTCTAAAGCCGGAAAGAAGGACAGAAAGAGCCATAAAGACTTATTTTCTACTAATATTTCCATATTACAGGTTCATGGAAGTATTCAGAAAGAGAACATCATAGTGTCTATCATTCCTAGTTGCAAGCATAATTGTATCAATGTGAATTTGGCTAAAAAATTGCAAGTTCCAGCAAAGCATATTGAAAAGACACGGGTTGATAATGAAGATGTTCAAATTTATAAAGATTTGAAGATTTCTATGGATAAATATGTGTTGCATTCTGATTTTTATGCTTCAGATATGGATGTTGTGGACGTTGTTTTGGGACACCCTTGGATGGAATCCATTGGTACTGTCAATTTTAATGTGCAAAAGAAATTCATGAAACTCTGGTATAAAAAGAAGAAAATTACATTGCACGATATTTTCATTAGGAACCATGCAGAGACCGGGGAGGCAGAAGCACAAATATCCAACGAGACAGACACATCAGATGATGAGCCTTTGATGGTAGACAGCCAAACACAGACATCAAAGCAAGTACCAAAAAAAGAACCAGATACATCAGATGATGAGCCTTTGATGGTAGACAGCGAAACACAGACATCAAAGCAAGTACCAATAAAAGAACCAGACACCACTCCATCACCAATAATGGAGGAATTACTGAAAGATGTTACATCAGTTAAAGCTTCAACATATCACCACCCGCATCACCCAGCAAGACAACAACCAGCAAAGTGGCAACGAATTAGCAACAAGGACAACAACCCTTGGATGACACATAGAGAGGTGCAACGATCCACTGACAACACATCAACACAGAAGAACCACCGGAACCCGCTTCCATCTCAAGCGAGCGAGGCACCGACTAGATCGAGTGTTCACATTTCTCTTGGATGGCTGGATGCACGTGAATGGTATCAATGGAATACTCTTTTGAGTAGATCTTATTATTTGTGTTCTTCTCATGTTTCGGGGACGAAACATGTTTAAGGGGGGTGTAATGTAGTGTACCTATGGGGGGATAATATATGGTACAGAGGGAGGTACCCAAGGGAATAATATGATGTATTAATATAAGAATGATAAATAAATGGGCCATAGTTAATAAATAAAGTGGTTAAACCACATTATGTAAGGGACCACATGAGTAGTTACCATGGGTCTCTCAATACCATACATCCAATACAATGGGCTTATCACTTTATTCCCTCTCTACATGTGGTCCCTTACATAATGTGGGTTAACCACTTTATTTATTAACTATGGCCCATTTATTTATCATTCTTATATTAATACATCATATTATTCCCTTGGGTACCTCCCTCTGTACCATATATTATCCCCCCATAGATACACTACAAAGTGTAGCAGCCAATAATGCCTCATCCTCCTCTTAAAGTATGCATAAATATGGGAAGTTTCATTTCCCATGGACACACCCAACCAATGTGTCATCCCTCCTATCATGTCCCCAAAAAATATCAGAGCATCATCATCATCATGTGGGATCAAAATCAGAAATACATAAACAACTAAATGCAATCATAGAAGTGGATCATAGTCCCATAGGTGGAACCAGCGCAGTGCATCTCGTGCTTGCCTCAAATCTAGATGTGGTAAGTGGTTTTCCCACCATTTAGTTTCTGCCCATATCATCTCAGCATGGCTAAAAGTGGGAGATATATTTGGCGCCTTAGGAAAGCACCCATCATGCTGCAAAATCTCCCTTTTTCCATCAAGGGAGTGGCCATATTCAAAAATAGTTTTGGCCCAAAGTTGGCCATGAAGTTTATAAGGTATGACACTCCTTTTTGGAGTCATGGCCTGCATATACAATGTAATAGAATGCATACAATCAGGAAACAAAACATGATTTACATAAGTATGCTCTCTACCAATAGTCCTCCTTATGCAAATGGAGTTGTGCATAGATCTATCCCCTTCTTCAAAAAGAGAAAGAGAGGGCTGAATTAACTCTTCCATAGAGTTATGTTGCTGCTCCATCTCCATATGGTACATGCATCTTTGATAATTCTAATATAAATCTTCTTCAAAGCCTTCCCACATGAATCCATTTGAGATAACATGATGTATTCTAGTGAATTCAATGGGGGTAGAAAGCAAGATTTCATAGGCTGCACATAGTAGTTTATATTTGAGTCTTGATCCTTTAGTCAAATAGATCTGATCATGAAAGTAAATGACTCCATCAACCACCCTATAGCTCCTATCTTCTATTTTCCCATCAAGAACCTTACATGTGAAGAGGTTCTTGGAATATTCTACCAAGAGTTGGGACTCCCAATATGGATCTAGACTTCCCAACAATGACAGCGTTGTAGAATTATGAAATGAAGTAGTTGTCACATCATCATTCTCCTATTTGACATGCTCAATGCCAAAGTCACATGTTGGAGTATTGTAGCTCTATCTTTGCTGCCTCCCTTGTAGCTGATCTTGCTCAAGACAAGATTGAAGTTCATGGAAGTCAACCTTATTTTGAAAGGTCTATTTATTCCAAAACTTCCATGGTTTTTCCCATGCATACAAGAGTGTTGGTACCCTCTTGTCTTCTTCGGAAATATTCTTTGTATGTATAGATATCATTTGCTGCCCCAAGACTATGGAGTGGCCATTTGACATCATGCTCATGTCATCATGGATCTCTGAATCATTTCCGGTGCATATAACTGACGAGATTGCAACAAGATGATGAGCTTAGTGAAAAGAGTCGCCTTCACTAAGTGGGCCCACAGTCTATTTTTGGCGCAAAGTCTATTTTTAGACTATGTCTATTTTTAGACATGTCGATCATATTCTATGAGTTGCAGGATGCTATTTGTGGATGGTTGGTCAAGTTGGAAAAATAGATGGACTTCTATTTTTAGACATAGTGGGTGGAATCTATTTTTAGATTGCCAGTCTAAAAATAGATATGTCGAATATTATTAGCTCTTAATAATATTTGGACTCTAAACATTATCTTATTCTCTTGGAGCACTTCAGTTAAGTGCACAGATGTGGCACAGCAGCTGACATAATGAATTATGCTATTCCTGAGGGTTTACTGGAGCTAATGCATGAGGACTTCGGTTAGAACTCATGTGACAGAGTTTGGTGGAGTTATAGAAGTAGTTGGTGGAGTTGTATTTAGTTTAACTCAGTTAGACTCAGTTGAGCTAGTTGTATCTAGTCTAACTGATTGATACACTAGTGAGAATGGTGTGAATTAATTAGTTAATTAATTCACTAAATAATAACTCATTAATCAACTGAAGAATACATCAGTTAACTACAGTGCATGGCAGTTTCAGTGGAGACCAGTGGAGAGGTAGGTGAAAGAGCAAGTGTGACTATCGGTTGTGACTATAGTGATGCATTGATTGCATCCAACACTCAGTGGAGATGCCAATGAGGATTGCACAGTGCAAGCTTGGTGGATTCGAGTTCATTCAGAGCCATTCTTCAGTAGGGATTGCGCAGTAGAGGCAGGCTAGCAGGTGGCAAAGATCAGTGCATGGATTTGCAAGATCGGGCTTGATTAGTGTGTAGCGATTGTATTGTACTGAGAGCTTGATATGATCAGCTTTGTATGAGGATTGTTACATGATCTATATGACATATATTATATACAGATATTTGGGGTTTTTAGCTTCAGGATTTTTTTTTGCTTCGGGATTTCCCGTTAAAGGCTTTTCCGTAAAACAACTGTGTTAATGTGTGTAAATCTTTATGGTTTCATGTGTGCATTGCAATTGATTTAATTTCCGCATGTGATGATCAATGGTGGAATAGATTTTGTATTGTACATGAAGTTAAAATAGTGTGTGATCAGGAGAATATTGGATATATAACACATAAGTTCTATAATTTATACATGGTATCAGAGCAGTTGATCATTGGAGTATATTGAAATTATTGAAGCGGTTGAGTTGTGTGCTGGTGGAATTCGAATTTGCTGCAGTGTTTTCTTCGTGTCGAAGTTGAGCATTCATTGAAATATCTTTCAATGGATTGTGATTGGAGTATGCCCTTGATGGCATATCGAATTATATTGCATGGAAGGACAAGATGGAGGCGGTGCTGGATGATAATGGGTTTAAGGATTTCATAGATACTGAAATTCCAAAACTTGCTTCTAGGGATGCAGCCGCACTTGATGCATGGCAAAAGAAGACAGCAAAGTGTCGAAGGATTCTGTTGGAAGGTGTGAAGGATCAAATAGTGTCTAACTTTCACGGTAAAGATTCTCCATTCTTAATGTGGAAAGCTTTGATAGACTTGTTCCAAAGCAGAAGCGACCAAAGGAAGTTGGTGCTTAAAGACAAGCTCAGAAAAATAAAAATGGAGAAAGGCGACAGTATACCAAAATACCTCACGAAGTTCGTCCAGTGCAAGGATGAAGTGGGAAGTGTGGGGGTTACTGTTGATGAAAAAGTCTTGGTGAGCTTGGCTCTCCTTGGGCTTCTGAAGAGTTGGCATAGCTATGAGGACTCTGTCAATGGTCGGGAAAAGCGCCGGAGATGGGAGCGACTTTGGTCGGATCTTGTGCGAGGAGGAGATAAGGCGGTACCAAGGATGGATCTTCATCAAAGAATGAAGATGAAGAAAATTGCGCTTTGGCTGCCAAAGCAGGGAAGGGGAAGGGAAAGAAAAATCCTTCTCAATCCAGTGCAAAAGGCAAGAAGAAAGACATGTCCAAGTTGAAGTGCTTTCACTATCACCAACACGGACATTGCGCCACTAATTGTCCAAAATTTTCCACGGAAAGAAGAAAATAAGTAGTTGCTAGATTCACGGTATTTGGAGAAGCCTCGCGATTTGAGCTAGATTTTTCTTTGATCGCATGCTTGGTTTCAAGTGTGATGGGATTGGTGTGGTTTCTTGACAGTGGTGCATCTTTCCATATGACTAGAGACAAATATTTATTTAGTGATCTGGAGGAAAAATATCTTGGAGTGCACATCGAGATGGGCGATGATGGTAGATACAGTGTAACTAGTATCGGGACCATTTCTTTTGAGAGGGAGTCTGGTAAACCTTTCATCTTGAATGATGTCATGCATGTTCCAGGATTGAAGAAGAATCTGATCTCTGTGGCAATGTTGGAAGACAAGGGTTATGATGTTGTTTTTAGTGAGGGAAAAGCTTTCCTTTGGCATAAAACAACTGGTCAAACCAGGAGGATAGGGATTCGAGTTAAGAATCTTTATCAATTGTAGGTAGATGGCTGCGTAGAAATGGCAGGCAAATCAGAGGGAGTGGTGAGCCGGGATGAGGGAAAATTGTGGCACAGGAGATTGGGCCATCTTCACCATGGCACTTTGAAAAATTTTCAACAGATTTCTACCGGGCTTCCCAAGGGTACACTTGTGCAGTCAGATCAGTGCAAGGGATGTACTTTGGGAAAATTTGTGAAGACCACTTTTCATGAAGGATAGTCATGCCATGAAGATCCTTGAGAAGAGAGTCACACGAGACATGTGTGTATTTTTTCTCGGTAAGCATAACAAAGCAATTATGTGATATTTGTTGATGACTTTTCTCATAAGTGTTGGATCTTCTTCATGCAGAAGAAGAGCGAGACATACTCAAAGTTCTGTGAGTTCAAGGCGCTGGTTGAGAAAGAGTCGAGGAAGCAGGTGACAGCTCTAAGGAGTGATAATGGTGGTGAATACATCTTTGGCGAATTCAAATACTTTTGCAACACGAAGAGAATTCGAAGAGAACTCATAGCGCCTCATAACCCACGCGAGAAAGGGGGTACTTGGAGAGAAAGAAGCAGGAACGATCGTGGGTGTTGCATGGGCAATCTTGCATGATGGAGCCACTTCCTTACACTTGTGGGCAGAAGCATGCAACACTACGGTTTATGTGAAAAACCGTTGTCCTCATAGAGTACTTGGAATGAGTACACTTGAAGAAGCTTTTACTGATAAGAAGCCTGATATTTCTCATTTGAAGATTTTTGGCTCACCTGTTTACATTCATGTGATGAAGGATGCCAGGAAGAAGCTGGAGCCAAATGCAGAAGTTGGGATATTTGTGGGGTACACAGAAACACCCCACAACTATCGTGTGTATTTGCCAAATAGTCAGATGACTATTATGCGACGGGATATAAAATTCAATGAGGTGAAAGCCATGAAGTTGTCAATTGAGAGGGAGCTACACTTTCATGCGGAAGAGGAACTTCTTGTTCCCAAAGATGAGCCTCTGGATGTGGATCAGCCATAGGAGGAGATTCATGGAGTGGAAGAAACCACTCATGCGGCACCAAACATCAAGGAGCGAGGAAGCGCACTACGAGGCTGACGGCGGAATCTTGATGCGGCGCGAATGTAGGAGCACCTACATCACGAAGCGCAGACGAGAGATAGTCACGACCGAAGCTTGGATACATGGCTCTTATGAGCAAGTGTATCGTGACAGAGCCATCCTCTTTCGAGGAAGATGTGGAGGATCCCGCATGGGTAGATGCCATGGTGGAAGAGTATGATTCGATTGTCAGAAACAGTGCATGGGAGATTGTCCCAAGGCCAGAAGGGAAATCAGTGGTAGGTTCGAGATGGATCTACAAAGTGAAGCAAGATGCTGATGGGAGCATCGAGAAGTACAAGGCAAGATTTTTTTCCTAGGGCTTCTCACAGATCGAGGGGATCAACTATGAAGAAACTTTTGCACCTGTCGCAAGGTATTCTTCCATACGGACCATCCTTGCTCTCTCAGTGCAGATGGGTTGGCACATTCATCAGATGGATGTGAAGACTGCATTCCTCAACGGAGTCATTGAGGAGGAGGTGTACATAGAGCAGCTTGAAGGATTCGAAATCTTCAGCAGCGAGTCACATGTGTGCAGGCTCAAAAGAGCGTTGTATGGGCTGAAACAAGCACCTCGTGCTTGGTACACACGAATAGACAGTTATTTCACCAGACTTGGTTTCGCCAAGAGTGAGGCGGATCCGAACCTATACCAGATTGTGGTGGAGGGTAAGTTGTTGATCATTGTACTTTATGTAGATGATTTGATACTAACAGGTGATGAATTGTTGATACACTCATGCAAGGCAGATCTTGCAAAGGAGTTTGAGATGAAGGACTTGGGCCTCCTTCATTATTTCCTGGGATTGGAAATTTGGCAGCGGAAGGGTGGATTGTTTGTGTCTCAAGGAAAGTATGCCCGGGAGATATTGGAGAAGTTTCACATGCAAGGCTGCAAGCCTATCGACACTCCTCTTCCTGGTGGTTGGAGGAAAGAGGATGCTACATCGGCAGAGGTAGTGGATGCCACTATTTATCGACAGTTGGTTGGTTCACTCATGTATTTGGTCAATACACGACCAGACATATGCTATGCTGTTAACCAGCTTTCACAAGCTATGGTTAAGCCTACCAAGCTCTTTTTGAAGGCAGACAAGCATGTCTTGAGGTATCTCAGGGGCACATCGGGATATGGATTGTGGTACAGACAGTCAGATGAGTTGAAGCTGCATGACTTCATGGATGCAGATTGGGCAAGGATCCCATCGGATAGAAAGAGCACATCTAGAGGGATATTCAGTATTGGGTCTATAGCATTTTCTTGGTACAGCAGGAAGCAGAGATCAGTGGCACTCAGTTCAGTGGAGGCCGAGTACATGGCAGCAAGTTTGGTTGCATGCGAGGCTATATGGATGAGGAAGATCCTGTTCGGGTTGTTCAGTTCACACTTAGATCCTACTGTGATATATTGTGATAATAAGAGTTGCATTAAACTCACAGTTAATCCAGTATTTCATGATAGATATAAACATATTGACATCCGGTACCATCATATCAGAGATTGTTTGCAGCGGAAGATCATGTTGCTTTCTTACATTTGTACGGAGGATCAGGATGCAGATATTCTGACAAAGGCGCTCACCAGGAGAAAATTCGAATACCATAGAGACAGGATCGGGGTGGTAGATAATCCCTATCTTGTTGAGAGGGAGTGTTGAGATTCAACAAGATGATGAGCTTAGTGAAAAGAGTCGCCTTCACTAAGTGGGCCCGCAGGCTATTTTTGGCGCAAAGTCTATTTTTAGACTATGTCTATTTTTAGACATGTCGATCATATTCTATGAGTTGGAGGATGTTATTTGTGGATGGTTGGTCAAGTTGGAAAAATAGATGGACTTCTATTTTTAGACATATTGGGCGAAATCTAGTTTTAGATTGCCAGTCTAAAAATAGATATGTCGAATATTATTAGCTCTTAATAATATTTGGACTCTAAACATTATCTTATTCTCTTAGAGCACTTGACTTCGTTGATAGATGTGGCATAGCGGTGACGAGAAGGAATTACGCTATTCCTAAAGGTTCTGGAGCTAATGCATGAGGAATTCAGTTAGAACTCATGTGACAGAGTTTGGTGGAGTTGGAGAAGTAGTTGGTGGAGTTGTATTTATTTTAACTCAGTTAGACTCAGTTGAGCTAGTTGTATCTAGTCTAACTGATTGATACATGAGTGAGAGTGCTGTGAATTAATTATTTAATTAATTCACTAAATAATAACTCATTAATCAACTGAAAAATACATCAGTTAACTACAGTGCATGGTAGTTTCAGTGGAGACCAGTGGAGAGATAGGTGAAAGAGCAAGTGTGACTATCAGTTGTGACTGTAGTGATGCATTGATTGCATCCAACACTCAATGGAGATGCCAATGAGGATTGCATGAGCAAGGCTGGCTGAATTCGAGTGCATTCAGAGCCATTCTTCATCAGGGATTGCGCAGTAGAGGCATGCTAGCAGATGGCAAAGATCGGTGCATGGATTTTAAAGATCGGGCCTGATTAGTGTGTAGCGATTGTATTGTACTGAGAGCTTGACATGTTCATCTTTGTATGAGTTGTTACATGATCTCTATGACATATATTATATACAGATAGTTGGGGTTTTTAGCTTCGAGGTTTTCCGTAGCTTAGGTTGTGTTAATGTGTGTGAATTTTTATTGTTTCATGTGTGCATTGCAAATTGATTTAATTTACGCATGTGATGATCAATGGTGGAATAGATTATGTATTGTGCATGAAGTTAAAATAGTGTGTGATCGGGGAGAATCTTGGATATATAACACATAAGTTATATAATTTCTACAATAACTAAGTAGGACATGATTCTGTCCAGCTCATAGAATTGATCATCTCTCCTTGGAACCCATCAATGGTTCCCAACACTATGCTAGCTTCTCCCAAGGCTCCTTCCTTAGCCAAAAATTTCATTGATGAATTAATTTGAGAGAACATTTTATCCTTCTTCCAATCATGGGGTCTCCCTGGTGGACATCAAGATCTGAAGTAGATTGTATGAATGAGTGGAATTATGTGTCCCTCTCTTTGTTGCATAATTAAGTCTCCTTCTCCTGAATATAAACCCTTTAAAATAAGCAAGGGTGCATGATCCTCATCATTGGATGTTGATACATCCTTCCTGCTCTTGCTTGGAGTAAGGTGTTGTTGCCCAATAATACTGTCACATAATGCTCCTTGGGAATCATTTGCAAAGATGCAAGAGCTCTTTCCCTTGAAACAATAATTTCATGTCCATCCCTATGTGGTGATGGGTCTTCTTCTAAAGTGAGAGCGTTGTAACTTCCCTCTTGTTCTTCCTCCTCATCAATATTTGAGAATCCCTCATTATCAATGAGAGACCTTAGATCTTGGTCTTCCCTTGAAAGAGGAATCTCCATGACTTCCTTTGGAGAATAAATTTCTTCATGCAATGGGGATCTTGCCCTTGGCAAGGTATCACACAATTTTTTATCCCCTTCCACAGAAATCTGAAGTGGAGTTGGCATAACAGATCTTTCCAACTCATGCAAGGGTTTTTCATGCTTCTGCTTTGCTAGCTCGACCATAGATGTTCCAATTTTCCTTACATTAAATCTCTTCACCATTATCCTAGTGAATCTTGCATAGGTAGATATATTTTCATTCTTTAATGAAAAGGATTCAAATAACCACCAAGCATAAGCTTTACCTTTAAGATGCAGCACTGCTACTTTAAGGGCTTCCTTTTCTGAAACTTGATGTAGATCCAAATATGAGTCTAGCTGATCTATCCATTCTTCGGCTGTGCATGTGGAGGATCCATCAAAGTTTGGCAGAAATAATCTACCTCTTCTTTTCCTATTATACTTGTTGGATATTCTTTCCTCCTGGAGCTGGCAGAACTCTTGGAAGCTCAAGTGCTCCTTGATTTTCCAAGATTTAGATTCATACTCCTGAAGATAGTCACTCAAAGTCTCCTCCTTTGGTGCATCTTCTTCCTTCATCTCTCTTACAGTAAATCTGGGCATAGAATAATGTTGTATATCTGATTGTGTAGTTGAGTGCTTACACACATAAGATGAAGAACTGGGGTTTTCTTCATGTAAAGATCTTCTTGAGGGACCTCCATGTCTTGCCCTCTTCATTTCTTTGATTTCATCTTTAAGCTCATGC
>JAXQQM020061933.1:0-50640 GCA_034641835.2 Pinus albicaulis | reverse complement strand
AGGTAACCACAAACCTACTTGGAACTCTAGGATCTAGCCTTCCTAAAGTTCAAAGAGGGCTCTCTCTTTAAGATTTATCTTTGTTTTTTATTTATGTTTTTAGGCTAGTTATGATAGAACAATTGGTTTTTTTTTAAAAGGTTTTGGTGGGAAAAAATCACTTGGAGGTAAGATAGAGAGAAATCTACTTGTCCATTGGGCTATGGAGTCTAAGTCAAGCTAGCAGCACTAGAAGTTAAGGTTAAAAAGGTACAAATGTATTCAGGGAAAGATAGATAACCCTTAGAGATTTGGAAAAGTGTTTTTTGGTGAAATGGTATGATCGGGATAAAGGGCAATGAAGGATCCTTTGATCCAGAAAATGGAATAAAGAAGAAGGGGTCAAACGGGAGTAGAAGCAATCAAGGACTCCTAACACTGGAAATCAACAGATAACATTTAAAATGGTAATTAGTTAAAAACAGGGAGCACTAAACTATCCTGTATTAATATTCCTAGTTGCACATTCAGATAGAAAAAAAATATAATGAATTGCATGAAACTCAAAAAAGAAAACAATGACAAGGAGGGAGTACTTCACTCATCAGCTTATCACAGGGATCCTGAATTATGATGCCAGTTTATATTTGTCCAGTTTGCTACTTCGAAATCAACACACAATAGCCTCCAATGTTCAAAAAAATGTCTATAGTAAGTCCATAAATTTTATTCCACACAAAATACTTCAAAGAGTGAAAAATTTATACAAATTCTAAACCAGAATATCTTGAAAAAATATCAAGATTGTTTTACAAATATCTCCAATTGTTTTACATAAATAGAACTTAAGTAAAGGACACTAAAAAATAATGCATCTATTTGGCACTATTTTTTATGGATAGGTGATGACAAGGAGGAGAATTCGAATTTGATCTCAACTCTTAGTTGATGATGAGGCATCCAAGCCACTAACGATTTCCTTTCTTTGTGCATTCTGCTCTAGCAATTCTACAAACTTGGGGTCAAATGATACCTTTGTATTTATCAATCGAAAACAGATATGTAAAAATTTAAAGAGGTTATTGTAGATTAATATGTTTGTGAGATAAACCTCTCTCGCTTCCCTAACATTCTGCTCCAGATGTTCACAATAGGCTCTGCAAAAAGATGTGTAAAACAGATTTTTACAGTCTCTGAAAAATAGGTTGTAAAGATGCGCATGTATCTATCATTTTGTAATAACTGTGCACAACGTGAGATAGGTTTTTTTAGATGGTTCCCTTAGGAGCAAAAAACTCCTTCTGTTTTGTAAGATGTATTTCTGATTGGCCATAATTGTCTCTGCAAAATGATGACTTAAAAACAATTTTCTGCAAACATTTCTTTCCAATGTTGTTTAATATTTCCCAACCCATAATGGCTGTTAGAAAAGTGAGAGAGGTTTTTGAGGTTGGAAAACTTAAGAACATAAACCTCATTCAGGTTTGAAAAATTCATCTTGGATTGGTCACAATAGTTTCTACAAAACAATGACTCAAACAGGAAATTTCTGCAAAAAAGTTCCTTCTTGTTATGTTTTCATATTTTAACCTTTTTGTTCTTTTAATTGTTTTTACTTTCACTTTGGATAAAATTCCTTTTTGTTGGTGAAAGTATTTTCATCTCTTTTTACCATTACTGCCTTCATGTTTACTTTTACTGTTTTACCTTTGACTGCTCTGTAACTTTGTTTTAACTTTCATTCTGACTTTTACCTGATACACTTTAACTCTGATGCTCTTTGATTGTTATGTTTTCACTATCTCTGTGAATTCTTATTTCAATTTTACCATTCATTGTGAAAATTTCATAATTCTGATCTTTCTCTGACTTGATTTTATTCTTTCTTTGTATACAAACTGTTTGTTGAATGAAGCTTTTGAATTAAAATTTTAGAATTTGGAGCAAACAATTTTGTCAACTAGTATTGGAACTATTGGCCCAATTTCATATTCTGATAATAACCTGCAAAAATCAAACAATTTGTTAATTAAATAGAGGTCTGCAAGGAGGTGATTGAAGGCGTTTTTGAAATACCTATGGAATGGGATCTGTCTGTGGAGGTTTTAACTCTGTTTTTTAGGCATTTTTAGGCTTACTTCTGCAAGTTTAGACCATTTGCAGGAGTAATTTACTTTAACAGAGGGATAATTTAGCAAATTTGGTTAAGGATAATCTCTATTAGGTTTTCTGCTCAATTAGGTTTATGAAATAAATTTTGAGGATGTGAAAATTGGAATAAAATAGAAAACAGGGGTTTTCTGAGTTTGTTTGACTGAGAAATAGGGTTTCAAGGCATATTCAAAGGTTTTAGCCTTTCAGATCTTTGAAATTGATTCTAAACTATGAAAATTGAGGAAATTGGCTTTAAAAGGTTGGCAGTGGAAAATAAGGTTTCTTGGGAAAAATTTGCCAGGGTTTGGCCTCTTCTTTGGTGTTTTCAGGAAATTTGGTTTGGTGAATTTCTTAATTAAAGACATTTTTCTATTAAATATGGTTAAAATTAAATCTGCATGCTTTAATTTGTCGGAAAATACCTTAATAATGCTGGTATTCGGCTCTTGAAAGGTTTTCGGAGGATCTCGGTTGATTTTGAGGTCTTTAACGGCTTACTGAAGAGGAAAATAGATTTTTAGTCTATCTTCAATGGTGGAATTGTGGTCAAATTCAAATTTTCTGAGCATAAATAAAAAATAAAGGCTTAAAAAAGGCTTAAATCAAGGCTCTTGACAGTCGGGAGGCAAAAGAACTGGTTTAAATGCAAAGATTAAATGAAAAAAGGTTTATTAAAGGTTTTAAACCATATGTTTTTTTCGCGTTTACTTTGCATTGAATGCAGGTTATGTTGATGATGGGAGGCGGTTTTAGGATTTGAAACGAAACCGGACAACAGTTATCGCGTGCAAATTGGGAAGTAAGTGGTTTTACCTCAAATGAACGCAATCTAATCTTTTTTTGACACGTTGCCGAGGGAGAAGTGGGCAGTAATGCCCATTTCACGTCTGATTTTGAGTTTGAGTGGACGATTGGTTTATGCACGCGATATTATGTTTGTGCCGTTTAGATATTGCGATCGATAGCGAAGGGTTGAGATCAAATTGGAAGGTGTGGCTTACAGGTTGGTGGGACCGGGATTTTTATGTATACGGGTGGTTAAAAAAATACGCTTTAAACCTTTGTTTTTTGTCAATGGGTAAAGGTTTTAAAGCGGGGTATGTATATATCATGAGTTAATTAGATAAAGCATGAGGCTTTATATAACATGGCGGAAATATGTGGATACGGGAAAGGTTTAGTTGTTAAAAACAAACCTAAGTTTATTTCAACTAAACTTTGGGTTATAAAATTATGAGGGGAGGGATTAATGTATGTATCACAAGGGGCATACTTTTGCATATGCACTGGGTTAAGTATTTTGAACCTTATTAAAAAGATTAATTCTATTCAAAAACTTAGGATATTAGTTGATGAGTGGGGGTGATATGTTTTTATTGAAACATTTGCAATATGCCTTAATAAAACACATTTGGCGCAATTTTTATTTTTATTATATAGTTTTAAACCTTGTGAATGATTTAATAACCATAGGGGGCGGGATATTTATTTAATGTTAGTTTTAGACCAAAGGGATTTTTTTTTGGGTTTTATTTAACAGATGGGTAATAGCTTTGGTCTAAAAACTTTGTAATAGTTGGTTTTTGGGGGTATTTAGATATAGGGAATTAGATAAATAGGATAAGGTTTTATTTAAGGATTTAATAACATAGGTTAAAAGTTAATATGAAGGGGGGGTGGAATATAAAAAAAATACATTAAACTCACTAAGTAAAGTGTAAAAGTAAAGCATAGCTCATCTTTTCATCATTTCACCAATTACTTAGGATAAAGTAATTTTTAGGGTTTTTGTATGCTTATGAAGGAATGAAGTTAATGAGGTGGGGTTTTATGTTTCATTAATTAAGAATGAGTCTTTACTTATGAAAAGGAGTTATAATGTATGAATGAGGGATGTATAATGGTAAATGGGGATTTAACATAAGAATTCAACATTCTCAACTAATCAGTCCTCGAGCCTTGGGTCCGGTCCCAACAAAAGTTAGAGAAATGCTCTGAGCCTGTTTGACTGATAATCTAGAATACTGAACATTTACAGGGAAGAGGAAATTAGTGATTTTTTCCTGGTGATGAATATTACATGCTTTCTTCCACTGCTTTCTACCTACCGAGCATTACTCTAACAATTTTTCTTCCTTTTGGCAGGTGCATTTAGGCTTGCAACCTTGAAACATTTATTCTTTAAAGCATAAACTATCTAAATATACCTTATTTCATCCGAGGGCTCAGATTAAATTGTTGAACTCCTCATTATTCTCTACCTATATACTGATTTATTAGGATTAAACTGTCTGACAAATCTTTATTCACTATCTAAAATATGAAATCAAAAACATGACAAGTTAAGATTAAACTGTTTAACCTATCATGGATTATGGCATTTATTGACACTCTGCCATAACCATTTATTTTGCAGAAAAGTAAAAAGTAATGAAATTTGGACTTGTTCCCTTTCATGTCTTATTCTCATCTTTTTCTTTTGGGGTCTATATTTTTTAAGTCCTTTGATCTTTCTTTTAGGAATTTTTACCCTCTTTTTGATTTTTTTTTAAATTATTTTTTCAAAATCTGGGAAAACAACTTGTAGAAAGCAAGGTATGTACATATTTTACAAGACTATCAAAATTCAATTCAAAATTATGAATCCTATATTTATAGGTCCCTAACATTGGCTTCACATGGGGATTAAATATCCTTGTGAGAAGTCAAGAACATCGTCGACTAGTAGCCTGATCCATTGAGCCAATCGCAAACATGCATTTTTTTTGTTATAAAATATCTATAACTGAAACTCTTGAACTGAATTTAGTACTTTTTCTGCAAACTGAATTATGATATGAAACTAAAAGAACATACTATAATTCTCAAACCAAACTGATAGTTCTTAAATATCTTTAGGACCTTCTCCTTGGCTTTAATTCTTAATGAATTATTTCAAAACTAGCTGAAAACTGAATACTGAAAAAATGCTTAGAGCTTTGAGCTTATTTTCACTCATCTACCTACTTACTCTAATCAGTTGTCTAACTACTGGTTAGGTAAAATGAAATAGCCAATGCAACCATTCAAGTATTATGTAATTTGATAGATTTTGTTGCATGTGCTTGTTCATTGTCAAATTGTTATTTTTCAACCTATTAGAAACTTGTCAACAAATGAGAGAATAAGGAAATACTTGGTTTCCTTTGTTGACTCTAGAAGATTTTCAAAAGGATCTTCTAAAATATATACACTAATGTTTAATTTATCTAAACAACTTTACATCTATTCTCGATGGCCTCCATGCCATGAAACCGAAATGTTACTTTCATATTTATCTCCCTACAAACTTTGTGATGATATTCCTACTGATTGTAATGTTTGATTGCTGAAACCTTTATCATATTGATTCTGAAACTCATAGTTAGTTAATGGAGAAATTCTTTGGATGCATTCATTATCCAACATATCTGCTATTGGATCATGAAAAACTTGTGAGGATGGTTGCAATCTATTGGATACGGAAATCCCTAGGACTTCATAAACTTCAACAATTTTCTCATCCTTTTCTTTAATGATGTTATACCACATTTCTTTTAAAAGCTGAAATTATTCAAAAGATAGTGGTATGGAACTTTCTTGTGTTATTTGATCATGTGTTTCAATGGAATTTGATAACTGCAATTGTGAAACTGAAATATCCTGATCAAGAGTTTCACTATCTTCTTTGTTATCCATAACAATATCTAAAGACTGACGATTATTGATAGCATGAAAGTTGTCTCTAGTGAATTGAAATGAAGCAAAACAAAGAGGTAAAGAACCTTCACTTATTTCCAAATTTTTTGCACTTTCTTCCTTACTCTCATAGCTGATTTGCATTAGTTGATTACTATATTTTGGTTGTTGAAACTGAGTTTCCTCATCCCACAAACTAGCTTCTGATTGCTCTGTAAAGTTAGCTTGATTTTGGAGAGCATAAATATCATCATAATGATCATACTTAGGAAAATCATTAAAACAAGGAATGTCATCAAACATACACATTAGATCAACATATTCCTCTTCCACATATTGATCTGTAAATCCATTTTCTAATCTATGATAATTGGAATTAGCAGGAAGTTGTTCATGGCTATCAACCTCTTCTATTTCTTCAATAAGTGTATCATGGTGATTTTGAACAAAAAAATCATCTTTCATAGTTATCTTTTGTACGATTTTATCTAGTTTTCCTACCAAAAGGCTCAGTTTTACCTCTACAATGTTGTTCTTCTCTTCTTCTTCTTCTTTCAATTTTTTCTGTTTGATTTATAGATTAACTTCTACATCAACTGAAATGTTTTTCATCTGTACAAGTGTTTTTGGATCAAAAGCACTTGGATAATGCAAAAGAGCTGAATCATGAGGAGGTATAATATTTTATGGCATTGAATAATAAACTTTATTAAATCTATCAGAAAATTGTTGTATTGTTTCATTTGGATGTCTTTTTAACTGATTATATTCTTCCATGATCACAAAAATATTAACTTTAATTATCCATCTTTCAAGTAAAATTTTGATAAACTGTTGGAAATTTGAGATACTTGCAATAGGTAGATTCTTGAACCAAATTTTTACTCTATTTTTCAAAGAAAGAGCAAAAAGTATGATTTTAACATCATCTTCATCAATCTCAAATAAATCCAAATAATTCTCAAAACCTTGAATATGTTTTTGGGCAGTGATACCATTCTCTCCATCAAATCTAGGAAGATGTTTGTAGTGGTTTTTAGGATAATAATGGAGTATAGGAGGTAAAATAAGGGGCTTATATCTATCTGGAACTTTATATGGCACAAGAATTGTAAGATCAGTCTTGATTATTTGAGGCTTCTTAATTGGAAAATGATCATCATTAGATTCAGAAGAAAGCTTCTTAAAGAGATTAATAGAATTAGTACTTACAATCTTCAAAGGAAAATAATTAAAAACTAATCTAAGATCTTCTAAAAAATAAAATATACATTGAAAAAATTTCTTAATGAGAAATAACATAATGTCTTGGATTAAGATCCAAGTTGAAATCCTGATCTTTCCATATTGTTCTTTGAGGTTCATTCCTCCAGTGGAATCTTGATTGTGAAATTGATTTGGAGTCGCCAGGTAGATGATCTTTAACCTTTGTGTGTTTGATCATTGTCCACCATCATAGATCAAATTTGAACCTGTAAAATATTTCTGAAGAAAATTTTAGTCATCCCAGTATGGTCGCCATTATGTTATCACTCGTTAATTTCTCCAGGTTCAAGAGAAATAGTCCGAGGTAACCACAAACCTACTTGGAAATCTAGGATCTAGCCTTCCTAAAGTTCAGAGAGGGCTCTCTCTTTAAGATTTATCTTTTTTTTTTATTTATGTTTTTAGGCTAGTTATGATAGAACAATTGGTTTTGTTTTAAAAATTTTTGGTGGGAAAAAATCACTTGGAGGTAATATAGAGAGAAATCTACTTGTCCATTGGGCTATGGAGTTTAAATCAAGCTAGCAGCACTAGAAGTCAAGGCCAAAAAGGTACAAACGTATTCAGGGCAAGATATATAACCCTTAGAGATTTGGGAAAGCGTTTTTTGGTAAAATGGTATGATCAGGATAAAGGGCAATGAAGGATCCTTTGATCCAGAAAATGGAAGAAGGAAGCAAGGGTCAAATAGGAGTAGGAGCAATCAAGGATTCCTAACACTTGAAATCAACAGAAAACATTTAAAATGGTAACTAGTTAAAACATGGAGCACTAGACTATCTTGTAGTAATATTCCTAGTTGCACATTCATATAGAACAAACATATAATGGATTGCATGAAACTCAGAAAAGAAAACAATGACAAGAAGGGAGTACTTCACTCATTAGCTTATCACAGGGATCCTAAATTATGATTCCAGTTTAGCTTTGTCCAGTCTGCTACTTCGAAATAAACACACAATAGCCTCCAATGTTCAGCAAAAAATCTATATTAAATCCAGAAATTTTATTCCACAAAAAATACTTCAAAGAGTAAAGTATTTATACAGATTCCAAACTAGAATATCTTGAAAAAACATCAAGATTGTTTTACAAATATCTCCAACTGTTTTACATAAATAGAACTTAAGTAAAGGACGCTCAAAACTAATGCATCTATTTGGAACTATTTTTTATGGATAGGTGATGACAAAGAGGATAATTCGAATTTGATCTCAACTCTTAATTGATGATGAGGCATCCAAGTCACTAATTGTTTCCTTTCTTTGTGCATTCTGCTCCAGCAATTCTGCAAACTTGGGGTCCAATTATACCTTTTTATTTCTCAATTTGAAATATATATGTAAAAAGTGAAAGAGGTTATTGTAGATGAATATTTTGGTGAGATAAAACTCTCTCACATCCCTAAAATTATGCTCCAGCTGTTCACAATAGGCTCTGCAAAAAGATGTGTAAAACAGAGTTTTACAGAGTCTGAACAATAGGCTGTAAATATGCTCATGTATCTCTCATTCTCTAATACCTGTGCACAAAGTGAGATAGGTTTTTGTAGATGAGTCTCTTAGGAACAAAAAAATTCTTCCGTTTTGTAAGATGTATTTCTAATTGGCCACCATTGTCTCTGCAAAATGATGACTTAACATGAATTTTCTGCAAAAAGTGCTTTCCAATATTGTTTAATATTTCCCAACCCATAATGGATGTTATAAAAGTGAGAGAGGTTTTTGTAGTTGGAAAAAGTAAGAACATAATCCTCCTTTCGGTTTGCAAAATTAATCTCGAATTGGTCACAATATTTTCTGCAAAACAATGACTTAAACAAGAAATTTCTGCAAAAATGTTCCTTCTTGTTATGTTTTCATCTTTTAACCTTTTTGTTATTTTAATTGTTTTTACTTTCACTTTGGATAAAATTAATTGTTGTTGGTGAAAGTATTTTCATCTATTTTTACCATTATTGCCTTCATGTTTACTTTTACTGTTTTACCTTTGACTGCTCTGTAACTTTGTTTTAACTTTCACTCTGACTTTTACCTGATACACTTTAACTCTGATGCTCTTTGACTATTATGTTTTCACTATCCCTGTGAATTATTATTTCACTTTTACCATTCACTATGCAAATTTCAACATTCTGATCTTTCTCTGAGTTGATTTTATTCTTTCTTTGTATACAAACTATTTGTTGAATGAAGCTTTTGAATTAAAATTTGATAATTTGGAGCAAACAATTTTGTCAACTAGTAATGAAATTGTTGGCCCAATTTCATATTATGATAATAACCTGAAAAAATCAAACAATTTGTTAATGAAACAGAGGTTTTGAAGGAGGTGATTGAAGGCTTTTTTGAAAGACCTGTGGAATGGGATCTGTGTAATGTTCCTAATTAGCCCAAGCTAATTGGAACATTTCATTTTGTCTTAATTTTATGTACTAATGAATAGAATGGAAAGGAGGACATGAAAAACTCCTAATAAATTAGTGCCTATGTGAAAAGAGGCATATTTGAGCTTCTTGAATAAAAACTTGCAGGTGTGAAAGGGTCAAGACCACCAAAGGAGATCCTATTTGACCAAGTCAACCGGCGCTGTCTAGGTTCATTGAACCTCCTTGATGGACTGCGCTGTTCTAGAAGGGGTTTCCAAGTGTGAAAGGGGCCAAAGAGATTAAGTGGTTTAGGGTTTTCCAAGATACCCTAATGTTATAAAAAGGAGGAGAAGTCACATGAAGAGGTTGTTGATGATATTTTGAAATAGAGGTTTCTTGAGCAACTCTACTTCTCTTGGTTGTTTAGCTAGAGAAGGAGGATTTCCTGTTTAGGAATCCTCTATCCTTCCATAGAGTAGCTCTTTGGAGGAGATTGTGATGCATTTCTCCACTATCCGACATTTTTTTCAAGCTTCATCTCCATTAGCAGTGCTGGTCCTATTGAGGGTTTTGCAGCTGTTGTGAAGTTGCAACAAGTGGTGACTCAGATATGCAAAGATCTAATTGTTTTAAGGGATTTCTCTAAGGGAGGGTGTCTTGTGACCACCCGGAAGAGGATCTCTATTGTATTTTCATTTTAGATTTGTATATTTCACATATTTTCATATTCTGCTCAAGATACAGTGCTGTCTCCTTAGGGAACTACGTTATTTTCTATTTACTGCTTCACTATTGTTTAGATCTTTCATTGTACTTACTTTCTGATGATTGAGGCTTGCCTCTCCTCTTGAAGATTCATCTTGTAGCTTGATGATATCTATTGTACAGATCTGATATACTATAATAATAATCATCTTTAGTGATTTCTGGAAGTTTCCTGTAGTTTCATGTATTAAAAGTCAGATCTACATCTTCTTGTGCAATATTTTGTATAAACCCCAAAGGGGACTTGTGGAAGAGGCTGAGTAGTTTCCATATCTGGTATGGATCTGATGTTACAGCCATAGATATGCCATATATATTAGCTCCATTATTTATTTTCTGAAGCACACTTAGAGGGACGAAGTCCATTCCTTTCTACAATTTTATAAATGCTGGAGATGTCATTTTAATGGATTTCTGCACTATTATTTCATGTGATTTTCTGTATGTTAATGGGAGAATATTTCATAATGTTGATTTGATATTGTAAGGTTGAATTATAAGCCTTATTTCTGGTCTCCAGTGATTATTGGGAAAAACTGCCCAATTCTGGTTTTTGGGTTTCCTTGTTGCAGTAGCTCTTCTCATTAGCTGATTTTTAGCTAGTCAGCTTCGTGGGAGATTTGTTTAAGGGTCTTAAACTCATTTTTTTTTCCTGAAATTCATCACACAAGTCCCAAAAATCTAAATATAGGGGAACCAAGCCCTGAACTGTGTTATTTTTGCACCCATTTTCTTATACAACGTTCTCACTGAGCCTCTTGCTGATTTTCCTGAAAGTGGAATTTCTCGCTTCTCCCTTGGTTAGTTTTTGCTCCTATTTGGACTCATTCTTTAGATATGAAGATCTAAGAATCCCAAGGGCTGAAAAATCCATTTGGATTGTGTTATTTCCATACTTCTGTGAATCCAGAGTGGAATATCTTAAGATATTCACTACTGAGCTTATTCCTCCCCATTTGGAACATTACAGTGGTATTAGAGCATGATCTTTGGCTCAGCCTATGAGATCAAGCTATCATAGAAGTGCTGAGAAGAATCAGAAATCAGAAAGTAGAAATTATGGAGAGGATGGGATTACTCTCATCTCTTTTTAGATCTAAGAAGAACCTCTCCAAAGAGGTTGTGCAAGAAGAAGAAAGAAGAAGCAGTGAAGCTCCCAAGGAGTTTCAAGAAAGAGAAGATATTCTGGTCAGATCTGCGAGATCTGTGCATGAGGAACATCCAGAATCCTCATCTTATGGATATGTGCACTTAGCCATATCATCATAGCCTCAACATTTTGTTAGTGACTCCTTCATGAAGAGGGAAAGAGAAGGAGTGAGTTTATCGGATGCACTGCCAAGGGTCAGATCTCCTTTGGGTGAAGGGTCCTCTTCTCAAGAAGGAAGTTGTAGTGAAATCTTTATGTGGTTTCAAGAGAAATAAGAAGACATGGGGATTCCTCCTTCAAGAGAAGACCAATCTCTAAGGTCTCCTATTGAGGTTGAGGCATGTTCCAACTCTGAATAAAAGGCTAGGGGTGACAGTGCAGACATAGAAAGAGGATCTCTAGTACTGCATGAAGAAGAAGAAGGAGCAACTACTCCAAGGAGAGAAGCTCTTACATTTTTGCAGGGAGTTCCTAAGAATCTCACACATAGATATTATGGCACAATCCATGGGCAGCATGTGCCATACTTATCAGATGGTGAGATCTTGAAGATTGCAGAAGACAGAGGGAAGGGCAAGCTTCAAATGGTGAGAAACTTTTTTCCCTCTGTATTTTAGAAACATGTTGCACAAAGAAGGCTAAAAGATCAATGAAAGCAAAGAAAGGACATATCATTCCCTACATCTTCTCATGATCTATGCCCTGATGTCTCCTTACTTGAAGGAATTCCACCAAGGAGTTCCCATGATGAGCAGAAGAAAAAAGTGTTCCCTCAACCTTGTGCATCAATGTCATCTCTTCCCAAGGGGGAAACTATCACAGCGCTTGAGACTTTGGGTAAGATGCATGCTTATGAGAATCACATTTCATTTTATGGTTACATGTATTTTATTAATTCATATTTGCAGCCCATGACTCCCAAGAGGTGTTATACCATACAAGCTTCATGGCCAACTATGGATCAAGATTATTCTCAAACTTGGCCACTCCCTTGATGGGCTAAGGAAGATTCTACACCATGATGGGTGATGTATTAAGACACCAAATATAATTCTCACTTTCAGCCATGGTGAGATGAAGGGAGCAGCAAGTAAGTGGCTTTTGAACCACTTACCACATTCAGATTTGATGCAGGAAAGGGACAACCTACGCTGGTTCTTGTTGGGTGAGTTTAAACACTCCCCAAAATTTATGATTTTCTTGTATCTCAAGAGGATGCTGCATAATAAGAAGGCATGCTGCATAAGAATAAGGCATGAGTGTTTGGGTTGACAAGGAAGAGGTATAGACATCACATGATAAGCTCCATGTCCATACAATTACTTTTTCCTACCATGTATTTGCATGTATTTTTATTTAGAATGCATTTCAAAATCATGTATGTACTTGGGCTTGGGAGAAACTGTAACCTTCTCATGGGTTAGCATAAGGGGGGTTTTTCAAATCATAATTATGCTCCAAACATGAGAGGAGGGATGACACATTGGGTGAATGTGTTCATGGTGAATGAAATCTCTCAAATTCTTGGGTATTTCAAGGAGAGGTTGGAACCTTATATGGCTGCTGCATTATGTATGATGTCTCATTATGTAAAAGGTCATGTATTGAGTTGGTATCATGAAGGGAAGTCCCTCAAATGGCAGGGGGGGAGGGGGGGGGGGGGGGGGGGAATTGGAGCATGGAATGTGTTTCTTGAATTCCATTCAGCCAAAAATCACTATCCTCTAAAATTTCCAAGCTTTGAAGAAGCTTATTTCAAGAAACAAGTGGTGGGATGGTCACTTACGTTTGAGCAAATATGAATAGGAGCCTTCCAACATACACCTTGAGAAGCTATTGGTGCAAGGGCTCTAAAAAAGATGGATACATCAACATTTTCAAAGAGGCATGAGCCATGTAGGGATGGATCAGCAACATGACTCTTTGGGAGATTTGAATCAGCCCACTCTTCCTTCTATGGAGGGAGGGAAAAGGACCATGCACCTCTCCCTTGATTGGAGAAGAATTATTGGTGAAGGACATGATTGTGCTATACATGATTTATTTATGATTCCATGCATCCTTACACCATGTTTTCTCAGGCCAAAATTTCCAAGGAGAAATGATATATCATGTGAGCCTCTTGGCCAATTTTGGGCTCCAAATTTTTTTGATTTGGGCCACTCCCTTGAGAGGAAAAAGGGGGGATTTTTGCAAAGAGAAGGGAGCTGCCCCAAAGCACCAAACATGCATCACACTTTCAGCCATGATGATGTGGAATGGGCAGCAAGAATGAAGGATGGCATGTGCCTCATGAGAGGACCACTCTCCATGTATTGAATGTCTCATATTCCAGAGAGAACACGGGGCAAACTATGCTTGTTTCATATGATCTATTGTATCCTTATGGGATGAGCTAATTGCATCTCATGAGAACATTGGAGGAGCAAGACATGGATGGATTGGTGAGAACTTGGCTTATGGAGGAAGCTTATCTTATGTTGGTGTCACCAAGGAGGAAATTTTGCAGCACTCACCTTGTAGTTGCTTGAGGGCAAGCAACAATTTTTGGAGGGGAGGACTGTAATGTTCCTCATTAGCCCAAGCTAATTGGAACATTTAATTTTGTCTTAATTTTATGTATTGATGAATAAAATGGAAAGAAGGACATGAAAAACTCCTAAAAATCAAGAATAAATCAGTGCCTATGTGAAAAGAGGCATATTTGAGCTACTTGAATAAAAAATTGCAGGTGTGAAAGGGTTAAGACCACCAAAGGAGATCCTATTTGACCAAGTCAACTAGCGCTGTCTAGGTTCATTGAACCTCCTTAATGGATTGCGCTATTCTAGAAGGGGTTTCCAAGTGTGAAAGAGGCCAAAGAGATGAAGTGCTTTATGGTTTTCCAAGAGACCCTAATGTTATAAAAAGGAGGAGAAGGCACATGAAGAGGTTGTTGATGATATTTCCAAAATAGAGGTTATGAGCAACTCTACTTTTCGTGTTCGCTAGAAGAAGGAGGATGGGATTTATTGTTTAAGAATCACTCTCCTTCCACGTGGAGTAGCTCTTTGGAGAGATTGTGATGCATTTCTCTACTATTTGGCATTTTGGCCGAGCTTCTGTCTCTCCATTTAGCAGCGCTGGTCTGTTGGGGGTTTTGCAAGCTGTGGAAGTTGTGACACATTAAGGAAATTTTTAGGTATAAAATGGACCTCCTAAGGAAATTATAAAATAATAGTGGAAATAATAAAATAATGTTTGATTACATCATTAAATTTTAGAGGGAAAAAATAAAAAAAACTACTTTTTCAACTTATCTCCCAAATTGTTTACTCAAATTTCGAGCGATAGTACTTGTTGGATGAAAAATTTAATTCCTCATCCAAGGAGTACCCATGTTGCATACTTTTGATGGATCCTTCTACACGAAAAATGATAAATACATGAAAAATGTGATTTCAATCTCTTTTCTTATTCTCACCATCCATGTGAGTAGAGGTCCATGTATACAAGATGGGCTGTTACTTGAATTGGAATCTAAATTTGCATCAACTGCTTACTCCGCTGAAGAATTTGAGTAAACATTTGGGAGATAAAGTTGAAAATACGAGATGAAAAAGTAGTTTTATTATTTTATTATTTTTAATATTTTTACTTTTTTACCCCAAAAATGGTGAATCATCCCCCATGGTTGACATCATCATCTTGAATCCTATTGGTTCTTATAAATTTTATTTTGGTTGTACATTTTTCTTAGGAGGCCCATTTTAGACCTCAAAATTCCCCTAATGAGTGGTGACCTAGATCTGCAAAGATCTAATTGTTTGGAGGGATTTCTCTCAGGGAGGGCGTCTTGTGACCACCTGGAAGAGGATCTCTATTGTATTTTCATTTCAAATCTGTATATTTCACATATTGTCATATTCTTCTCAAGCTACAGCATTGTCTCCTTAGGGAACTGTGTTATTTTCTATGTACTTCTTCACTATTGTTTAGATATTTCATTGTACTTTCTTTCTGATGATTGAGTCTTGCCTCTTATCTTGAAGATTCATCTTGTAGCTTGCTGATATCTATTGTAAAGATCTGATATACTGTAATAATAATCATCTTCAGCAATTTCTGGAATTTTCCTGCAGTTTCATGTATTAAAAGTCAAATCTACATCTTCTTGTGCAATATTTTGTATAAACCCCAAAGGGGACTTGTGGAAGAGGCTGAGTAGTTTCTAGATCTGGTATGGATCTGATGTTACAGCCATATATCTGCCATATATCTGAGCTCCATTATTTATCTGCTGAAGCACACTTAGAGGGACGCATTCCATTCCTTTCTGCAATTTTATAAATTCCAGAGATGTAATTGTAATGGATTTTTGCACTATTATTTCATGTGATTTGTTGTATGTTAATGGGAGAATATTTCATAATGCTGATCTGATATTCTAAGGCTAAATTATAAGTCTTATGGCTGGTCTCCAGTGATTACTGGGAAAAACTGCGCAATTCTGGTTGCTGGGTTTCCTTGTTGCAGTAGCTCTTCTCATTAGCTGATTTTTAGCTAGTCAGCTTCGTGGGAGATCTGTTTAAGGGTCTTAAACTCATTTTTTTTTTCTAAAATTCATCACAAAAGTCCCAAACAGCCCAAGATAGGGGAACCAAGCCCTGACCTGCGTTATCTTTACACCCATTTTCTTATACAACGTTCTCACTGAGCCTCTTGCTGATTTTCCTGAAAGTGGAATTTCCCACTTCTCCCTTGGTTGGTTTTTGCTCCTCTTTGGACTCATTCTTTAGATATGAAGATATAAGAATCCCAAGGGTTGCAAACTCCATTTGGAGTGTGTTATTTCCATACTGCTGTGAATCTAGAGTGGAAAATCTTAAGATATTCCCTACTGAGCTTATTCTTCCCCATTTGGAACATTAAAATCTGTTTGTGGAGGTTTTAACTCTGATTTTTAGGCATTTTTAGGCTTAATTCTATAATTTTAGACTGTTTTCAAGAGTAATTTAATTTAACAAAGGGATAATTTAGCAAATTTGGTTAAGGATAATCTCTTTTGGGTTTTCTGCTCAATTAGGTTTATGAAAGAAATTTTGAGGATGTGAAAACTGGAATAAAACAGAAAACAAGGATTTTCTGAGTTTTTTTTAATGATAAATAGGGTTTTAAGGCATATTCAGAGGTTTTATCCTTTCATATCTTTGAAATTGATTCTAAACTGTGAAAATTGAGGAAATTGGCTTTAAAAGGTTGGCTGTAGAAAACAGGGTTTCGTGGGAAAATTTTGCCAGGGTTCGGCCTCTTCTTTGGTGTTTTCAGGCAATTTGGTTTGGTGAATTTCTTATTTAAAGACATGTTTCTATTAAATATGGTTTAAAATTGAATATGCAGGCTTTAATTTCTCGGAAAATACCTTAATAATGCAGGTATTCGGCTCTTGAAAGGTTTTCAAAGGATCTCGGTTGATTTTGAGGTCTTTAACGACTTACTGAAAAGGAAAATAGATTTTTAGTCAATCTTCAATGGTGGAATAGTGGTCAAATTCAGAGTTTCTGAGCATAAATCGACAATCAAGGCTTAAAAAAGGCTTAACCAAGGGCTCTTGACAGTCGGGAGGCAAAAGAACTGATTTAAATGCGAAGATTAAATGAAAAAAGGTTTATTAAAGGTTTTAAACCATATGTTTTTTCGCGTTTACTTTGCATTGAATGCAGGTTGTGTTGATGGCGGGAGGCGGTTTCAGGATTTTAAACAAAACCGGACAGCGGTTATTGCATGCAAATTGGGTAGTAAGTGGTTTTACCTCAAATGAACGTGATCCAATATTTTTTTGACACGTTGCCGAGGAAGAAGTGGGAAATATTGCCCATTTCACGTCCGATTTTGAGTCTGAGTGGAAGATTGGTTTATGCACACGATATTGAGTTTGGGCCGTTTAGATATTGTGATCGGAAGTGAAGGTTGAGATCAAATTAGAAGGTGTGGCTTAAAGAATGGTGGGACCAGGCTTTTTATGTATATGGGTGGTTAAAAAAATATGCTTTAAACCTTTTTTTTTGTCAATGGGTAAAGGTTTTAAAGCGGGGTATGGATATATCATGGGTTAATTATATAAAGCGTGAGGCTTTATATAACATGGTGAAAATATGTGAATACGGGAAAGGTTTAGTTGTTAAAAAAAAACCTAAATTTATTTCAACTAAACTTTGGGTTATAAAATTATAAGGGGAGGGATTAATGTATGTATCGCAAGGGGCAGACTTTTGCACATGCACGGGGTTAAGTCTTTTGAACCTTATAAAAAATATTAATTAGATTCAAAAACTTAAGATATAAGTTGATGAGTGGGGGTGATATGTTTTTATTGAAACATTTGCAATATGTCTTAATAAAACACATTTGGCGCAGTTTTTATTTTTATTATATAGTTTTAAACCTTGTGAATGATTTAATAACCATAGGGGGTGGGATATTTATTTAGTGTTAGTTTTAGACCAAAGGGCTTTTGTTTTGGGTTTTATTTAACAGATGGGTAATAGCTTTGGTCTAAAAACTTTGTAATAGTGGGTTTTTGGGGGTATTTAGATATAGGGAATTAGATAAATAGGATAAGGTTGTATTTAAGGATTTAATAACATAGGTTAAAAGTTAATATGAATGGGGGATAGAATATAACAAAAATACATTATACTCACTAAGTAAAGTGTAAAAGTAAAGCATATCTCATATTTTCATCATTTCACCAATTACTTAGGATAAAGTATTTTTGAGGGTTTTTGTATGCTTATGAAGGAATGAAGTTAATTAGGTGGGGTTTTATGTTTCATTAAATAAGAATGAGTCTTTACTTATGAAAAGGAGTTATAATGTATGAATAAGGGATATATAATGGTAAATGGGGATTTAACATAAGAATTCAACATTTTCAACCAATCAGTCATAGAACCTTTGAGTTTGGTCCCAACAAAAATTTCAGAAATGCTCTGGGCTTTTGTTTGGTGCGAAAGTCTAGAATCTTTAGTTTCTTTTAAAAGGAGAGAAGTTAATGATTTTCTTGGTGATGGTATTACATGCTCTTTACTACTTTTCTGCCTGCCCAACATTACTCTGAATTTTTCTTCCTTTGGAAGGTGCATTCCAAACTTACCAACGAAACATTTATTCTTTAAAGCATAAACTATCTAAATATACCTTATTTCATCCGAGGGCTCAGATTAAACTATTGAGCTCCTCATTATTCTCTACCTATCTACCGATTTGTCAGGATTAACCTGTCTGACAAATATTTATTCACTATCTAAAACATGAAATTAAAAACATGACAAGTTAAGATTAAACAGTTTAACCTATCATGGATTATGGCAGTTATTGACACTCCTCCATAATCATTTATTTTGTAGAAAAGTAAAAAGTAGTGGCATTTGGACTTGCTCACTTCCATGTCTTATTCTCATCTTTTTCTTTTGGGGTCTATATTTTTTAAGTCCTTTGATCTTTCTTTTAGGAATTTTTACCCACTTTTTGCTTTATTTATTTATTTATTATTTTTTCAAAATATGGGAAAATAACTTGCAGAAAGCAAGGTATGTACATATTTTACAATACTATCAAAATTCCATTCAAAATTATGAATCATATATTTATAGGTCCCTAACAGGATAAAGGGAAGAACATAAAGTGAGAAGGAGCTCATTTGATCAAGGGGGCGAAGAGAGATGTAGTCCTAAAGTAGGTCGAGTAAGAGGGTCAAGTAAGGGTTGCTAAAGGGAGGCCATGATCATCCTCTAAGAGAAAGATCATCATGTGAGGGTTCACAAGAATGTTGCATACCTTAATGGTTGGTTTGAGCTAGGAAGTAGGATGGCATATTGTTGGTTCTCTTATGGCAGATCGAGCTTAAGATAGGTTTCTCATGTGAATCTAGGCATGTGATTTCAATGGTGTCTTTTTGTGAAGGCCGCATCAAATTTTGAAATGTTGAAATTTGCAACAAGAAACATTGAAATTGGAAAACAAAAAGGACAAAAAAAATGCACCCACATTGGTGAGGAATTTTGATGCGCAAGAAGTGAGGAATGTGGGGCATCTAATTTATTTTTCCCTTAAATAAATTGGCCAATAAATTGTAATTTCATCTCATAAAAACTTGTGTCAGTTAACTAAGTCATGATGACTGAGTTAGCTCAAGATATTCAAGTTGAGGGTCTAAGATGAGAATTGTAGAGGTATTAATCTCATAATTTTGGAGTCCAATTGCAGTTTATGCATTAGTGGGGTTCAGGTGTGAATTAGTTAACTCAATTAAATGAGTTAAAATCAGTTTAAATATTTCTAACTATGTGATGAGCTAGTGAGAGGTCAGCTAGTGAATAAAATTAGATTTAATTCACAATGAATGATCAATTAGATAACTGATAATTCACTATTAATAGTTGCATGCATGTCAGTTCCGGGAAGACCCAATTGAGACAGAGGTTAAAGGGAACATAAATATCATTTGTATTTATACAAAATTTCCCATGTGAAATTATAAAGTCATTGGGATTCCATGATGTATTGCGCAATCAAAGAAGGATGATTTTCCTAATTAATAGGGAGCTAATTCCCTAGGAATTGCATGAGTAAGGTGGGTTGAAGGAAGGTTTAGAATTGGCTAAGTACTAGAATGAGTTTTCCTAGATCAGTGGGAGACAATTGGCAGACTGTTGGAGAATCTAGTGAGAGATTAAGCATTGTATTGTTTCATGATTCCTTGAATTAATACACAATAGAGATAAAGCGTTTTTTACAATTTTTTTCCCCAAATACATCTTGTGTTGTGCGATTGATAATTTATTTCTCTTACTTATATGTGATTGTGCGATCATGTTTTTTTTTCTGAAAATTTTAGGAAGGATTCAATATCTTGTTTTAGTACATTACAAGATCAGATTGAATCTCGTTGGTTATATTTTTTACATGGTATCAGAGCAAGAATTTTTTTGGCGGTGATTTTGCAGAGAATATCTAAAATTTTGGTGTAAAATTAAAAAAAAAGAAGCATATTTGGATTCCTTGCGAAAAACTACCCAAATGGAAAATCAATTCGGAGCTCGGATGAGGGAGATATCGTCGATTTAAAATCAACTCTTTTTTATAAAATTTTGTAATGGCGGGACAATTACAATGTGCACAAGTCAAGAACATACATGCAATTGAGGTACCAGATGCATGCAAAGTTTTGAGGAGAAAAGAAAAGGTTAGATACTTGGCTGTTGAGAGGGAGTACAAATTACCTCTCAACATGCAGCCTTAGAAGCAGTCTTAGAAGTTTGTGGAGCAGCCACAATTGGAGAAGCAGAGAGGAGACCGAGTGGAAGCATCCACTCAAGTAGATACCTCCATGACAAGGAAATTTTGAGCTATATGGGAAGAGGGAGCACATGCAGCCATACCTCCAAGTGAAAGGCGGGGTGATGTGTAGACATAATCTCAAGATAAGAAATTTTGGCAGGGTCCATTGAGATGGTGTGTCTCATGGATCGAACCTAGCTATGAGGAGTCCACAGTAAAATATTAACAGTAAGTATCAGTTAGATTGATGCAGTCAGATGTCAGGAAGACAGAAATCAGAGTGATGATGTCAGATACTGGAGCGTAGATCAGAGTTGGCAATGACACAAAGGGAACAGATGCAAATATCAGCAGCAGCACAGAGAGTCCATTAGACAGGTGCAGTAGCTAGAAGTAGTAATAATACTCTAATGATAAATTAATTATATTGATTCAGTAGTTCAGAGGCTATTCAGTTTCAGGATTTGCAGGTGCAAAAAACACTAGAGAAGTGTTGCATGCATAATTCCAAAGGTACTGGGTCAAGATAGATTGAATTCCTTTATCATTCAGAGGGAGTGTTGAAATTTTCAACAAGAAACAGTGAAATTGGCAACCAGAAAGGACAAAAAAAAATGCACCCACACTGGTGAGGAATTTTGATGTACTAGGAGTGAGGAATGTGAGGCATATAATTTATTTTTCTCTTAAATAAATTGGACAATAAATTGTAATTTCATCTCATAGCAACTTGGGTCAGTTAAATAAGTCATGATGACTAAGTTAGCTCAATAAATTTGAGTTGAGGTGATTGAGGTGGATATTGGTGGCGACTAGCCTATTCCACTTGGACCCTCACCATTGTCTCTTTCAGATTTTAAATTTCCTTAATTATAGCACAATTTACTATTTTTGTCAGTTTTTTGGGTCCTGAACTTTCGGAGCATTTTTGAGAGATATTTCTAATGAGGTATCATGTGTGTCAAACAAAGATCATATGACCAAGTTACGACCTCAGGAATTTGGCTGCCCAACTACCCCCAACGGGGCCCATAAACTCTTGGTGTTACATCTCCTCAGGTTACCGTTTTCTCTTATTTTTCAATAATAATAAGGCCTTTGAGCCTTATTGTAACACAGTTCAAAGGCATGTAGCTGCCACATCTCTTCTTAGAGATAAGCTACCATCGCCCGAGCTAGTTTGTTTTCCATTCTATCTGTAAGCATTTTTCAATATTTGATATTAATGAAATGAAGTGTTATTCCTAGTGCATCTTTGTGTTGATGTTTATTTCTGTATTTTATTGTGTTCTTGCATATGTCTGGATCATGAGGGTCTAATATGAGGCATGTAGAGGTATTCTAATATTTTGGGGGTCCAGTTGTAGTTAATGCATTAGTGGGATGTAGGTGTGAATTAGTTAACTCAATTAATTGAGTTAAAATTAGTTTATCTAGTTCTAACTAAGTGATGAGCTAGTGAGAGGTCCATTGAATTAAATTATATTTAATTCAAAATGAGCGATCAATTAGATAACTGATAATTCAATATTAATAGTTGCATGCATGTCAGTTTCGAGGAAGACCCAATTGAGACAGAGGTTAAGGGAACATAAATATCAGTTGTATTTATACAAAATTTCCCATGTGCACTTATAAATTCATCGGGATGTCATGATGGATTTTGCAATCAAGGAAGGATGATTTTCCTAATTAATAGGGAGATAATTCCATAGGAATTGTGTGAGCAAGGCATGCTAAATTAAGGTTGAGAATTGGCTAAGTATTAGACCGATTTTTCCTAGATCAGTAGGAGACAATTGGCAAAGTGCTGGAGAATCTCATGAGAGATTAATCATTGTATTGTTTCATGATTCGTTAACTTAATAAAAAATAGAGATAGAGGGCTTTTGAGCAGTTTCTTTCCCCAGATACATCTTGTGTTGTGTAATTGATAATTTCTTTCTCTTACTTATATGTGATTGTGCAATCCTGTTTTGTTTCCGGAAATTGTAGGAAGGATTCAGTATCTTGTTTTAGTACATTACAATATCAGATTGAATCCTATTGGTTATATTTACTACATGAAATATAAGAGAGGGTGAATATGATCTTGTCTTGTGGTGGTTAGTAGGGTGTAAGGTCTGTGATAAATACAAACATAAATGGAGGAGGGCTTGCACTTTAATTTAGAGCCAGAACAGAGGTAGACGCAAGCGTAATATTGATTGAGGTAACCCTAGTTTGAGGGTCGACATTGAGATATGAATTTCATATCAAGATTTAGTCAAAGAAATTCCCAGAATCTATGGATCCATATGATGTTGATATTTCTTAAATTAAATTTGAATAAAATATCATGAATATGACAACAATAGGATTTGTTGCTAAATTGACTCCATCTAATCCTGATGTGGAGTTATTGCATCATATTTTTGTTGTGATTGAATTTATGATTCAGTTTCTACCCCAAGCTATAAAATGTAAGCCCGTAGAGGCAAATGAGCATGAGGGATGTGAGGTGAGTGGAAGAGAAGTGCAGATGAGAAACTCTGTTGTTGTAAATCTTCTATTGATGAATGAGATTGCTGATGCCTCTGTTTGGTGGACGCAGCCCAGATTGGTTGGGTGAACCACGTTAAATCCTTTGTCTCATGTTTTATGCTATGATTCTGTGTGTTTATTTATTGTTTTACGCTGTGCTTTTCTCAACAATTGGTATTGGAGCCTTGGCATTGAGAGTTGCAGGCTGTTGTATTGTATTTACTGTGAAATGGTGTTGTAGAGTTTTTGCGTGGCAGTGTATGGTATGGCGCAGATCCACGTGGTCTGATCTGCGTGGCCGTGGATCAATTGCACTCTTTTATGAAACATAATGTGGATGATTGCACTTAAGGCAAGTAATGTGTAGAGCCGCTGTCTAACCAGAGTTAAGGTAGGAGAGCTGTCGTCTGTGTGGAAGAGCCACTGTTTAAATTGCATGAAGAATTGTGTTTAACCTAGCAGATCTATTGTTGCATGCATCTGTGTGTCTGTGAGGCCCAAGTCTGATGCTATGATAGTCGTTGACCATGGACTACAGAGCCTGGTTCAACGTGGACTGTTTGCTATTTACTGTTGATCATGAGCTGTTGTGGTATGATTTTTTAAATCGATTTATTGTATTGGTAAGGAATAGAAAAGTTGTGAGCTGGTAGAAGCTTCATAAAAGTGAGTGGAATGCAATTGAAGATTTAAATTTCTTTTACATCTATTTATAGTGATATGCAATATTTTTTAAAATCAATTTGTATTTGATATATAAATCAATTTGAATTTTTTTTAAATCGATTATATTGAAGTTCATTATATATCGATTTTTTGAATTCTAATTTGTCATGGTGGCACTTCATTGATTTTAAAAGTTTTTAAAATCGATTTGTATGGTAAATCGATATTTTATTAATCGATTTAAATGGGGTTTATAAGGATTGTAATATCGATTTATGAAGGGAATTTTTTATAGGTGAAGGGTATTTTTTAATAAAAATTAATAATTTTGATTAAAAAAAAAAAATTCATTTCTTAAGACTTTAAATTGGAATTTCTTGACATAAACTACTCAACATGTCAAAAACTCAAAGTGCTCGATTTGAGATCGAGAAGTTCAATGGGAAAAATAACTTCGAGATCTGGAAAGTTAAGATGCACGATCTACTCATACAACAAGGTGTGGCAAAGGCGCTTTTGGAAAAAGCCAAACAACCTTACACCATGATAGATAACGAATGGATTGACGTAAATGAAAGAGCATTGAGTGGCATTCGTTTGTGTTTGGCGGATGATGTTTTCTTTAACATCGTGTCAGAGAAAAATATTGCTGGTTTGTGGAAAAAGCTTGAAAAGTTGCACATGAAAAAATCCTTAACCAATAGGATTCTTCTGAAGATACAGTTGTACAACTTGCGCATGAAGAAAGGTACATCAATTACTGATCATTTGAATACCTTTAATACTCTCTTGGTGCAGTTAGAAAGTATAGAAGTAAAATTCGAATCAGAAGATAAAGCTATAACTTTATTATGCTCATTGCCCAAGTCATGGGATCATTTTGTTACTTCTTTAAGTCTTAGTTCATCAAAACCCCTTGAATTTGATGATGTTTTTGGAGCTTTTCTATCTAAAGAAACAAGGAAAAGGTCAAATTCAAAAACCTCTACATCAGAAGTAATGATGGTTAGAGGTTGTTCTAAAGAAAGACGCTTCAGTAAGCAGAACAACTCATGGTCAAAATCGAAAGGGAAGAAGAGTAAGGTAAAGTGCTGGTTTTGTGGCAAATCAGGACATTTGAAGAAGGGCTACTGGAAGAGACAGCAAACATCCAAAGGAGACTCTTAGAAGCAAACACGATAGATACAGGTTCGACATCCATTTCAGGTATGAGTGATGAAGTGTTATCAGTTAGTTTGTTTAATCATGATCAACATTGGTTGTTATATTCTAGTGCGTCAAATCACATGTGCATTCATAGAGAGTGGTTTAAATCTTATAAAGAAATCAATGATGGAGTGGTTTACATGGGAAATGATGTCTCATGTAATATTGTGGGAATTGGGAGCATCCAGATTAAATTGTTTGATGGGACAAATAAAATATTAACTGATGTAAGACACGTACCTGAACTCAGAAAAAACCTCATTTCTCTAGGAGTGCTAGACACAAATGGATATAAAACCTTTATTCAAGGTGGAGTAATGAAAGTTTATAAAGGAAATTTACTAGTAATGAAAGAAAAGAAGGTTAAGAATCTTTTTAGGTGAAGAAACCAAGAAACGATTGAGATCGCTCCCGCAAAGGAAGTAAAACGACAGTAATTCTATTCATCTATGGCATCAACGATTGGGCCATATGAGCGAAAGAGGATTAAAAATTTTATCTGATCGTAAGTTACTTCCTAGTTTAAAATCTTCTAAGTTAGATTTCTGCAAACATTGTCTATATGGGAAACAAAGCAAGCAAAAGTTTAAAACTGGAAAACATACTATTGGGAATCATGATTATGCTCAAATTACGATGTTTGGGGTCCATCTCCTTCAACCTCATATGGAGGATCATCATATTTTGTATCTTTTATAGATGATTTCTCTAGAAAAGTATAGGCCTACATGTTAAAAAGAAAGTCTAATGTATTCACATTTTTCAAGCAGTTTAGAGCATTAGTAGAAAATATCACTGGAAGAACCGTTAAATATTTAAGAAGCGAAGCGTGGAGTGAGAGTTTACGCTAAATGAATTTGACCATTATTACGAGGAAGGCTGGATCGAGAACGTACCGACTAATGTATATATAGGAAAAATGGAGTTGTTGAATGCATGAACAAGACTCTTTTAGAAAGAGAAAGAAGTATGCTTAATGATGCTAATTTCAGGAAAAGGAATTGTGAACTAACTGATCTACGACTTGCTACTTGATAAATAAATCACCATCAAGCGTAATAGGATGAAAAATTCCTCAAGAGGTATGGAAGTTTCATCCTTGTGGTGTCTATAAACTAAAAGTTTTGGTTGTGATGCATATGCTCTAATTCCGAAACATCAGTGTTCTAAATTAGATCCTAAATCAAAAAGATATATCTTTGTTGGATATGGTGATGGGACTAAGGGATACAAGTTGTGGGATCCTACTACTCACAAGATCATCATTAATAGAGATGCTAAATTCAATGAATCTTCACACGATAATCCAAATGTAGATGATAAATTGAAACAGGATAATGTACCTCAGTTTCAACATATTCAGTTTGAAACCAGTTCAAATACTGATGATAGTCTAGATGAACAAGCTTCAGATGCAGATCGTGAACAAGTTTCAGATGTAGATCATGAACATGTTTCAGATACAGATCATGAAGAAGTTCCTATAGATAATAATCAGCAAATTGTGGAAGTACCAAAAACATCTTTGAGGTCCACGAGAATCAGACGTCCTCATAAAAGGTATGATGATTATATTACTTCAGTTGCTTTAACCGCTAATGATGATGAACCTTTGTGCTATTAGGAAGATGTAGAAGGTTCTAACAGTGATAAGTAAAAAGAGGCTATGAAGGATGAGATAAAGGCATTAGACAAGAATGCCACATGGGATCTGGTGGAAATTCCTAAAGACAGAAAAACTGTGGGATGTAAATGGGTTTACAAATTGAAAAAGGGTGTTGATGATAAAGAAGACAGGTACAAAGAAAGGCTGGTCACAAAAGGTTTTTCTCAGAAAGCAGGAATTGACTTTCATGAGATATTTTCACCAGTTGTAAAGATTGTTTCAATTTGGATTGTGTTAGCATTAGTTGCTTTACTTGATTTAGAATTACATCAACTAGATGTTAAAACTGCATTTTTACACGTATATTTAGATGAAGAGATTTATATGGAACAACCTGAAGGGTTTGTTCAAAATCGCAACAAGAAATTTGCCTGCAGGCTCAAGAAATCATTGTATGGTCTAAAGCAGTCACCTCGACAATGGTACAAGAAATTTGATTCTTTCATGATGAGTCGAAATTATATAAGAAGTGAATATGATCATTGTGTTTACTTTAAGAAATTGAATAATGGCATGTTCATTATCTTAGTGTTATATGTTGATGATATGATTTTAGCAAGAAAAAGCATAAGTGAGATCAACAGGTTAAAGGCTCAGATGGCTAGGATGTTTGATATGAAAGATCTAGGAGCAGCAAGACAGATTTTGGGCATGGAGATTTTCAGAGACAGGAGCAATGGTAAGCTATGGCTATCATAAAAGAAGTATATTGAGAAAATAATCTTAAGGTTTGGTATGAACAATGTGAAGCCTGTTTCAGTCCCTTTAGCTTCCCATTTTAAGCTTTCTTCAAGTTTATGTCTTAACACAAATGAAGAAAAGGAATATATGTCTTGAATTCCATATGCAAATGTAGTAGGTTGTTTGATGTATGCGATGGTTTGTACACGACCAGATATTTCACATGCAGTTGGAGTTGTCAGTAGGTATATGGAAAATCCATGAAAATAACACTGGTCAGTAGTGAAATGGGTGCTTCGATATCTGAGAGGCACAAGTGATTATTGTAGCACTTATAACAGAAGTAGTGAATTTTTTTGCAGATATGTTGATTCTGATTTTGCAGGTGATTTGGATAAGAGAAGGTCAACTTCAGGATATGTCTTTACCCTTGCAGGTGGAGCTATAAGCTGGATTTCAAAGCTACAAAACATTGTTGCTTTATCCACTACAGAAGCAGAATACATAGCCGCTTCACATGCTTGCAAAGAATCGGTTTGGTTGAAATGTTTGTTTGGTGAGTTTGGTAGGTTGCAAGACAACATCAAGTTATTTTGTGATAGTCAAATTGCAATTCACTTGGCTAAAAATATGGCCTATCATATTAAATCAAAGCATATACCTCTTAAGTACCATTTTTTAAGACAGGTTATCCTTGAACGGGGAGTCTCTCTTGAAAAATTGCATACAAAGGAAAACTGTGCAGACATGTTCACGAAACCAGTTTTATTAGAGAAGCTACGATGGTGTCTGGCTTCTCTTGTCTTGCAGAAAAGATAAAAATAATAATGGAACATGGTATCAGGCTAATTGTTGTCAAGGTGGAGATTGTTGAGATTTCTTAAATTAAATTTGGAGAAAATCTCATGAATATGAAAACAATAGGATTTTTTGCTAAACTGACTCCATCTAATCCTGATGTGGAGTTATTGCATCCTACTTTTGTTGTGATTGAATTTATGATTCAGTTTCTACTCCCAGCTATAAAATGTAAGCCCATAGAGGCAAATGAGCATGATGGATGTGAGGTTAGTGGAAGATAAGTGCAGATGAGAAACTCTGTTTTTGTAAATCTTCTATTGATGAATGAGATTGTCAATGCCTCTGTTTGGTGGACGTAGCCCAGATTGGTTGGGTGAACCAAGTTAAATCCTTTGTCTCTGCCTCTGTTTTATGTTGTGCGTCTGTGTGTTTATTTATTGTTTTCCAATGTGTTTTGCTCAACATATGAGCTAAGTCAAGTCTCTTATGGAGGCAAGAATCGTGGTTTTTTTATGGGTGGAGAGGGTTTGTTCTACAACAATTAGAAGTACATAAGTATAGTGCCCTATTTAGGAAATTTTCCTAGCATGTTTAGTTCAAATGGTATGCCCTTAATACTGTGACAAATTTGCATAGAAGAAGAGCGGTTGTGAACCTTAGAGAGAGGTTTATTTCTACATTATAGACTGCAGATATGGAAGATGGTTTGCAGATTCAGTATGTTTGGAGATAGAAAATCCAAAGGAGGGTGGAACCTGAGCAGAAGATTGAGCATGCAAAAGATTTCAAAAAATTTGAACATGATAGGCTCGTGGTCCTATCTAAGCTTAGAAGAAAATTTCAAAACTTAGTTACACAACATCATGGAAGATTATTATAAAGGTTTCTTGTGCATTCTAATCGGCAATATCTGGCGGGATTGGAACAACAACACATTTTTTTCACAAGAAATATCCATGATAGTTTACGAATCACCCCAACATGTATCCTTTATGCAAGTCATATGATGATATTTCTTCACACTTATTTATATCTTGTCCCAACACAGTGCGGGTCATCACCACCACCCTTGAAAAAATGAATATGAAAGGCTTGTGGTCCTATCTAAGCTTGGAACAAAATTTCAAAACTTAGTTACACAACATCATGGAAGATTATTAAAAATGTTTCCCATGCATTATAATCAGCAATATCTGGTGGGATTGGAATAGCAACACATTTTTTTCACGAGAAATATCCATGATAGTTTGCGAATCACCACAACATCTATCCTTTATGCAAGTCATATGATGATATTCCTTCACATTTATTTATCTCTTGTCCCAACACAGTATAGGTCATCACCACCACCCTTGAAAAATTGAACATGATAGGCTCGTGGTCCTATCTAATTTTTGAAGAACATTTCAAAACTTAGTTACACAACATCATGGAAGATTATTAAAAAGTTTCTCATGCATTCTAATCAACAATATCTGGTGGGATTGGAATAACAACATGTTTTTTTCACAAGAAATATCCATGATAGTTTACAAATCACCCCAACATCTATTCTTTATGCAAGTCATATGATGATATTTATTCACACTTATTTATATCTTGTCCCAACACAGTGTGGGTCATCACCACTGCCCTTGAAAAATTGAACATGATAGGTTTGTGGTCCTATCTAAGCTTGGAACAAAATTTCAAAACTTAGTTACACAACATAATGGAAGATTATTAAAAAGGTTTCCCATGAATTCTAGTCAGAAATATCTGGTGGGATTTGAATAGCAACACATTTTTTTCATGAGAAATATCCATGATAGTTTATGAATCACCCCAACATCTATCATTTATGCAAGTCATATGATGATATTTATTCACACTTATTTATCTCTTGTCCCAACACAGTGTAATTCATGACCACCACCCTTGCAAAATTGAACATGATAGGCTCATGGTCCTATCTAAGCTTGGAAGAAAATTTAGAAGCTTAGTTACACAACATCATGGAAGATTATTAAAAAGGTTTCCCATGCATTCTAATCAGAAATATCTGGTGGGATTGGAAAAACAACACACTTTTTTCACGAGAAAAATCCATGATAGTTTATAAATCACCCCAACATCTATGCTTTAGGAAAGTCATATGATGATATTTCTTCACACTTATTTATCTCTTGTCCCAACACAGTGCAGCTCATCACCACCACCCTTGCAAAATTGAACATGATAGCCTCATGGTCCTATCTAAGCTTGGAAGAAAATTTCAAACCTTAGTTACTCAACATCATGGAAATTTATTATAAAGGTTTCCCATGCATTCTAATCAGCAATATCTGGTGGGATTGGAACAACAACACATTTTTTTCATGAGAAATTCTAACAAAGATTACAATTGAATTGATAAAAACAGTGTTTGGAAGACAATATTCATCCTAAAGCACAAAAAGAAGTGATTTTGGTAATTCCTCCACTCCCTCTTGGATGCCCCTGTGACTTATTTGATGGTGTTGCACAAGGTATCCCACCTAGCTACAAAGTGGGTGTTGTACTCTTCCTCTCCCAGACTTATAGCGAGAAACTATGATATACCCAAAGTTAAGGCTCCAACAATTGAGTTGATTCCATTTATCTTTGTACCCTTCTGGAAATTGCATGCATCAAAAGAGTCAAATCCCTATAGGTCATGGGGGATTCAAAAAATATGATCAATTGGGTTAATAATTCATGATAGAAAACATCTACCTACATCCCATCCTACAGGATATCATAGATTCCCCCAACTCTTTGGACTAGTTATCTTTCAGACACATTCTCAAGGAGCTAAATACCACAACACACAAGCTTTCAAAAGAATATCTCAAATTTCCCATTGATACCTTTGTGATACCAGACTCCATCGATAGGATGGAGAATTACCAAAAGATTATTCATGTCTAAGCTTGAAAAACAAGCCAATGTAGATTGATGCATGCACACTCCAATCATGACAATCAATTTCTACATCTTCTCAATAGAAAAAACAAGTAATTTTTTTCTCTATTCTCTTTACAACATAAACACCAATTTCACCCATAATGTTAGGATAATTTGAATTATATGACCGAAAATGAAGTGGGAGGAGTATTTTGTGGTGTATTGAACAATATTAGGGGACACACATGTAGCATGGATGGGTATAAATGGGATTTCCAAGAATGGTTTTCTAAGATTTATAATCCACGCATTAGAGAATGAGAAGGGGGATTAATACCTAATTTCATAGGGGATGGGGAGCCTAGAGGGAAGGTAACAAGAGAAATTGAAATGGGAACCCCGGATAGTGGTGATAAGGGTATCAAGGGCCCCATTATCACAACCAATAATCCATTAACCCATAACCACTAAACTCCCTGTCCCTTAACCCTAAGGCCATAATATCTTAACCCTTACACTCATAACTCATAAGCCATCAAACCCTTGACACATTAAACCTTATGCCATTAACTCCTAATCTAGAATCCATGAACCTCCTAAGCACTAACCCCTTATTCTCTTAAATCATGACCCTTAAACCTTAATCCATAACCCCTAAACACCTTAAAACCTAACCCCTTAACCCATAACACCTAGATCCCTTAATTATTAAGCCCTTAACCCCTAAATCCCTTTCCCCCCAAGCCCTTGGCCCTTAACTCTTAACTCTTGAAGCCCTTAACCACTTAGTATCCAAGGCAAAAAACAACACATCAAACCAAAAAAATAACCTCTTAGGAGAATCCTTCACCTCTAACTAAGAATATTGGTACCATTTGATTTTTAGAGAACAATGTATTGGTCTCGAGGGTGTGTGTTTGTGGGTAATGCCCTTATTAACATGTATACCGAATTCAAAACTACTAGATAATTTACAAAACCTCAATAAGAATTGCTCACAATATCTACACTTAATGTTGACATGGAGCTTGTAGTGCTCTCACACATAAGGAGTTGGAAATGAATAGATCACTCATAATGACACAACCTCTTCAACCATAATTAACAAGGAGCTAACCCTTCATAAAAATATTTTGTTTGCTAAAAAAATGCAATTGTGTCAATGTAAAATACTATACATAAGAGAAAATAAAATGATATTATCCACGTCAATTCTTGAAATAGCCTCACATTTTCCATGAGTGGTGAGCCAAGGGGTGACTGTAGGGCACTAAACTTACATCATGTTTAAATTCCTTTTACATCACAAGATTGTTCTCCATTAGGGTTGATGCATCATCACAAGAGAGAAAGACGCCTTTTTATGAGGGAGCGATTAAAGTTGTAACATTATTCAAATGATACACACCTCCAATGTAAATGACATCATTATATGTTTGTGTCAAATTGTTAAAGAGGCTATTTATAAAAAATAAATTTAGTACTTGGACTTCATATTTTCATGGCCTTGACTCTAAGATGGATTTGTACTAGGAACACTTCATGCAAATAAGAGGGGGCCTTATTTTTTAGCCCTCATACACACAAGAGCACTAGATGTTGCCTGTCAATTCCCCCTTTGTGGTTTCAAATTGGGTTTACATTAGTGTATAGTCAAAACTAATGACATCATGATATTCCTCTTCTCAATAACATCTTCTAGCTTTGCCATATACACAACATTGATTTAGAGGATCAAATCATCTGTAGATGCTCTATTTATTATGGGATTCAAGGGATTTTATATTTTATTTTATCAAGATTTAGATGGTCATTATCTACTTTCTTTCAATACATGTCTAACTATTTTTATGAGGGAGGTCCTTGTATTTAGATATTTATATAAGACCTTATGTGGCCTTCCCCTTTTGAACTTTTCCAAGGGGTCACCTCTTTCCATGTTGCCTTGCGTACTTAGGGCCTACATTGACAAGCCAATATTCAAACTTCTTCAACTATCAAATTGGTGGGGCCTCACGCCTCTTATTGAACCCCTTAATGGGACATTATTTCTCCAAAGAGACTGTTGAGGATTTCCCATTGCTAATCACAGGTTGGATGTCATTGGACCTATTACCCCACTTTCTATATGAGTTTTTAGAGGATAATTTTAAATTTTTATTGACATATCAACTCTTGTGATTCTTGTGACATTAATAATTTTCCAACTGAGATATCCTAATGACTATATAATTGGTTTGATGACACCTTGCCTTGGCCATCTAGGACACTAGGTGTAGGAAGATGTTGCTTTAGAAGTCACTTTAACTTGATATATATGATCCATGTATATATCTATAATGTTTATTGTTTTTATTGTGATCACTTAAAGAATCTATTCTAACTCTTAAATGTTTTGGCCATAAATTCTATGTTGAATTGTTCCATGGTGTTTCATAATTTTACTCATAAAAATGTGTCATATTGATAGTTTAAATATCTAAATGGTGGTTTGAGTAATTACAACACATCATATATTATTATACCCTTATTTCCCTTGGTCAAATTTTATCCCACATAATTTCATAGAATATTCATTCATTTTAATCATAACATCCATCCTTATGATTCCCGCGAGTAGGAAATCAATTATTTAATCCATAAAAATAACTATGTAAACCACTTTGTTTTTAGTCTTATCACCATGATTTCATGTCGGGTTTTTTATCTTAATGATAGAAGTTGTGCGAATGGGGTTGGTTCGGGTTGGAACTACAATTTAAAAAATAAGCATGGTTGGGTTAGATGCAGGTGAAGGAAAAGTTCAAGGGCTCTTTGTTTGTTTCTTTTAGATTGAGCGGGAGTAGTTTTTGAGTGGGAGTGGGAGTTGTTTCTTTTATCTACATATTCACTAGTGAAATATCCAATAGCAGGGGTACCCACATTTGAGCAAGCAACAGTAACAAAGCGAGCACCACCACCTGAAGCGAAGGTAAATAAAGTGTTGGTTAACCGAGAAGCAACTTTGGTGCAAATTTAAGATCTTTCAGTTGAAGATCCATATCGAGATGCATTACCTCTTTTATAGGGCCATTTTATGACCCAGAAATAGAACCACATTCATTATTATTTTATTCTTTTGATTGTAACCCACTTTATTGATCTTTCATGCCTCATGGGAGGGGGTGGGCGTATCGATGCATGAATTCTCAGCTGAGGTTCGCAGTTTGAGTCCGCGCATTCTTGATCTATATCTTCACCTGGCACTAAATCCATTGTGATGTGCTGGTTAATTTAGTAAGCAAAGGGGGCTATAAGTTAGAAGAAATCAATGTAACACTTTGTCATTCCTTCAATCCATTCGAGGTAGTAACCGGTGTCTTCTACTTCTTAAGCTGCGGAGAGCACATAGGACGTCGCCTAGTTTCATGTTTTCCCACCCATTCATACCCCAACTACCGAGGAAGGGTAAGGAAAAAAATAAAGAGGATTTAGGTTCCTGATCCTACTTAAGCATTTAAGCTCTATACCTATCCATCTCCCTTAAGATCTAAAATGCCTATCAATACAATGGGTCGAGGGAGGGAGTTAGTTCTGCTGGCTGATAGATATTTTGTCTGTTTCTTTTAGATTGAGTGAAGCCTTCTACCTAACTTCCTTTGCGTCTTCTCCATCTTCCAGCGTCATTACTACCCTCACAGGTATGCAAAAATCCTCCCTACTGAATTTTCCATTGCTCTGTCTCGCAACCTCCACAACCACCTTCAATTCATGAACTATCAATCTCGCATTCAATCCATGATCCTGTTGCATCAGTAGAGTGATGAAAGGAAATCCTACACTCATTCCCTCCATGAGAGAGCTCCAACCACAATGCATCAGAAAAGCTCCGATGGAAGGATGTGATAAATATCCTTCTACGGTGCCCACCCCTTCAATACCAACCCTCTCTCCCTAATCCACTCTTTGAAACCTATGGGAAATAAAATCAAACCTTTTCCAAAGCCAGCTACAAGCAAAACAAAGATAAACGGCTGCCCACTCATTTCCAATCCAAGAGCCACCTCTTAGATTTTAGCATTCGACTGAAAGAATTAGCTTCCAAACGACCATCCAAATGAGGAAGATACTTGTTGGTTTTTTTGGTCAATAAATGGATCCGAAAATGATATATTATGATAACCATAGTTGCATCAAACTCTTATTTAATCCATTTTTTCATGACAGGTCCAAGCATATTGATATCCAATATCACAATCTCAGAAATTGTGTGCAGAGTCGGATTATGTCATTAGAGTACATTCCCACAGAGGAGCACAATGCAGACATATTGACGAAGGCACTGGAAATAATAAAATTCGAGTTCCATGGAGACAGGATCAGGGTAGAATATAATTCCTTTCTTGTTGAAAGGGATTGTTGAAATGGCACTAATAAATGGCACCCAAGGGGGTTTTTGTTTTATTTTTCCCTTAATTAAATTGGAAGAGAGATTGTAATTTTATCTCATAACATCTTGTAAATGTTAATTGAGTCACAAATAATTATTTAGCTTAGTTAATTCGAGTGGGAGGTCAATATGGAGGCATGTATAGTTCTTCATATATTTTATGGGGTCTAGTTACAGTTATTTGTGAGTTGTAATTAGTTAACTCAATTAATTGAGTTAAAATCAGTTTAACAAGTTCTAATTCAGAGATGAGCTAGTGATAGGTCAAGTGAATTAAATATGATTTAATTGACATGCAGTGATCAATTAGTTAACTGATAATTCACTATAAATAGTTTTTGCATGTCAGTTCTAAGGAAGGCCCAGTTGAGATTGAGGTTAAAGGGAAGATAACTATCAGTTGTATAATTAGAAAATTGTACAGGTCATGCATGAGGTCATCAAGATGCCTTGAAGGAATTGCACAATAAATTCTTGGGAATTTAATTATTAACAAGGACATAATTCCTCCAGGAATGTGTAAGCAAGGTTGGTCAAACGGAGGCTAAGAATTGGTGAATTATTGGACCGATTTTTCCTAGATCAGAGTGAGATAGTCCTATAAAGTAATGCCACCAAATCTGCTTGTCCTATAAATATTCAATAGGGTAGAATTAGGAATTTATGAGAGTTTTGAAACCCTCCCACTTATTTACTATGTGCCCCCCCTACATCCTTGGTGTTTCTATATGGTTTTGTCATGAAGTTAGGGCACGACCCTCTAATTTCAAACGAGTGAAAGAATTATTCTAATCTTCCTCTATGTGATGGATAGTAAGATAAACCTCTAACTGTTGCAACTAGTGATTTAATTTCAAAACGTAAATCTCAAATTGAACATATTGATGTCAACCTTCACTTCCATCTTAAACATAGACTGTGAATGGTTCATGGAGCTTGAATTGAGGTGTTATTTTTTGGGTTCTCCCTTAGACTTCTTCTCTGGCTCTTCTTAATCCCCTAATTTTCCCATTGGTTTGACCTTTGAGTTGGAACCTCTATCTTCTACGATTCCAAGCTTATTTTCCAAAGCTACCATGAGGAGGTTCATATTATGGTTGATGTCCATGACCGTATCTCCCAACCTTGTGAATATTTCCTCAGTTGGATCTTGAGGGTTATTAATAGATTCGCCAGCCATTACTAGGGTTTTAATATTCTCTTCTTAAATTGATTTATATCCTCTTTAACTCCCCACAATATACCCAAAGAAACCTACTTTGGTACGATTATGAACCATAAAATGCTATGGATATTCCACTAGATATCTTGTCACAATAGATCTAATAAAAATATTTTAAATTTGAAAAACTATATTGGAGGGTTAATTTTCCTTATAATTTATGGATTTATTAAATTATTTCTTTCTACCTATGTGTGAAATATATAAAATGAAAAAAATTGAGGAAAAATAGAGTAATCACTCACAAAACTACAATAATGCAATATATGACATGGGAAACCATTTTTGGAGAAAATCACATTGAAAAGTGAAGTTACTCTACTCTCTCTTTCTATGAATAAAATGAGTGAAAATACAAAGGAGTGATACCTATGGACTCAAACCCTCTCTATTATTCCCTCTCTCTATCTACTCTAAGCTACTCTACCCAACTATGGAACAAAATGCACTAGAATAGAATTGAGCCCCTTTTCCTCCTAGTGGCTTGAGTATAACACAAGTTTATTGCCAACTAGGAGTTAAGTTTAACTCCTTTAAGTCTTAAATAGAGTCACAATATTTTCCATTCTAGAATATTTTTCATTATGGTCACATTCCTAGCCCCTTTTCCATGAATAACGGTGCTAACATGAGCTCCTCCTGAATTGTTGTGGGTGAAATAGGAAGGAAACCTTCTAAGTGGCATAAATTATATATATATATATATATATATATATATATATATATATATATATATATATACTCTGTTTGAGATATTTATCACACCGTTTGAAACATATATGATTGTAGAGAAAAACTAGGGTTTTGGGCATTAGAGAGAATTATTAGACCCCAAAAAGCTTCATTAAATGCCTCAAATTTCCTCAAGAATGATTTAAACCCTAGTTCACCATATTGGAACCTGACATTAAAAATGGTCTTGTGAGTTAATTCCTCCAATTTTTCCACTATGAAAGAACTAATATGGATTAAAAATAATATAATGATCCAATTTGGATCAATACGAAACTTATCCTTGATGGAAATTTAATTGACCACTCTATAGTAAATTCAAAAGTGATAATAACCATATTTTTCCTTGCTAATGACATTGAGTTAGAACATGGGATATTACTAGGAGTGATGACCCTATCTTATAAATGATTTTCCACAGTATTTTACTACTAAATACGCCCATAAAAACAATGGAATACAATTGTGGGTCATTTTGTGGGGTCCAACTCAATACCATGTTCCATGCCCCTTGTTAAATTTTCATAGAGCATCGTTGTTCTTTACTTTGACAGTTAAATATCTTCAATAACATGTTAATTTCACCCCAAATAATTATCCCATTGTAAAAATATATATTATTAACCATTAGAATATGAAACTATGTAGAAAGAATAATATCGTCATCATCATCATCATCTAAGCAACATAAAGTAAAATATCAAAGGAAGAGAGGCATGAACACATAGAGACACCAGGATTGGTCTGAGACTAGGGAAAAACCCACTATGGGGAAAACCCTTGAAAATTATTCTTCTTATATCACAATCAAATGATTCAGAAACAAGAGGACAGTGATCCATAGATACATATCTTTACGATGCAGAAAAAAACTAGCATACATGCAATAAAACCATAACCATACTTGTGCTTAAAGGAGGCTGAATCTGAGAACTGAAATGCACTAACACTGGTTGTAGCAAACTGATGAATACGACTAATACTAAATGAGGACTGTAGATACATCTTGCAGCACAAAAAATAAAAATAAAAAGATCTGATCTACATATCAACAGATCTATAATACCAAAACACAGATATGATAGATAACCAAGGAATCTCAACTTTGAAGTCCTAGATCTGAATTAAGGAGACTGTCAATGACTGTTTTGACACAAATGTGATAGAATGGCTGATTTTTGGAAGTAATGTGAAATCAACTAAAGGTGAACCAACTCAGATATTCTCAGAAAATTTCTTGGTCGTGGCCTTAACACACTTTACACATGGCTTTGGGGTCCTAGGCCGCTACCAGGACACTCTATTACCACGGCTCTGCTTCATATCAGCCCAATCTAACCTCAGAAGCTTGGTCGTGCCCTTAACAATCTATTCCATTGCCTCTAGGGTCATTTGTCGCGGGCATAACACACCCACCCTGTGCTTCTGCTCAACTAGGCTGCTACCTCAGCTCTTCCTGCCCGCAGTTCTGCTTCAGATCACCCAGATTTGATGCGATATCATGTCTATGACCTCAACCCTTTGCCTGAGCTCCTCCTAACGTACTTGTGTGAGCCAGAAAAATAAAATATAAACCAAATCCAAAATATCATGTAGGATATCTCATGATTGAATGTGTGAAAATGAACTTGGGGTCACTTTTATTTATAACTTTGTGAGAGACCACTAGGGGCTTTGATCAAATCAACATGAGGTTAGGCCGACCCATAAAATAAAGAAATAATTCATAACATAACTTCCGTTTAACTTATTGGAATGATATATAGGTTGATTTTGATCTTCTCAAAAAGAGGAATCGAATTAAATTATTATCTTAATCATCTGAGCTACCCAATGTGGAATTTGACCCTAGTTGAAAAAGTTAACACTCCCTCTCAACTAGGAAGAATTCCACTTTGCAATATCTACTTTTAGTTATCTCCATTAAGGTGTCATAATGCCTCAACTCAATCTGTTGATATTTGTTGATTGATCAATATTTCATTTTTTTATCTTCATGCATCATCATGTATCGTCAGTGAACATCTTTGTTATGTAGTCCTCATGTTGTAACATTTCTCATTACAAATCATCAATGTATTCTTCATGCTTATTTCTACTTTTATCTTGATTGTTCCTTCTTGTATGCTGAACATTCTCGGATCTAGAAGAAGAATTTGTCACCGGAGGGGAGATTAGGCTACCACCCTTCATCCATTAGGCTATCTTCCTGGAATCTCTGCCATCAGGCTACTACCCGGAACATCATCAACGGAGAGAATAACATCAGGGAGTACATATCAACTTGTAATTTCATTAGGGAGCACATCTCAACTCATAATCTCATGGGGGAGCTATACCTCTACAACCCCATATCTAGAAATAAGATATCCATCCATGAAGAGGAGCCCATATTGACCCTAGTATCACATCGGGGAGCTCACTCTTAACCTGGAACTGCATAGGTTTATCTCAACCCACTATATTTCCTACTGATATTCCCATCGATGACCCTGAACAGTCATGTGGTAGAAAGCCTGCATCATAATACACTTGGGTTGTACACCCCAAGTAAACTCTCAACTCGTTGGCCAAACGAGGAGCGGTATTCCTGAAAATCTACTTTTGGGTATGATGCCAACTGTGGTATACTCTGCATAGACCAGATAGGGGAGCAACATTATCTGTCCCTATGAAGATAGGGCATAAAAATTCTCAACCTTCGGTGATAGATAGGCATGTGCCATATTTTCTAGAGATCCTTGAACCCTATGTAATGTTCCCAATTTTTAGCCTCAAGCTAAAAGGAACATTATAGTTTTCATATTTTCATTTCGTTGAATAAAATGTGTAAGGAGACACCTTAACCCCTTTATATGGAGAAATAACACTCCTTGTGTGAAAGGAGGAATAATAAAGCAGCTGAATTGAGCACCACATGGTGTGAACAGGATTGGATCATGCCTGATCTAGTCATTTTGACCAAGTCAACTAAAACTATCTAGATACATTGAACCTTCTTAGACAACGCAGTTTTAGTGGAGGCTCCACTTGCATGAGCTAGATGCAAGTGTGAATGGAACCCATGGTGAGAAGAGTTTATTTGCTTTATAAGGAGGAGATGGCAGCCCATTTTCATTATGCATTAGCTTATTATTTTCGTAGGGTCTGCAAAGACTTGCATCCCCGGGCTGTTTAGCAGGGTTGAAGTATTCTTGAACCCAAGGGTGTTCCCGGTCGGGAATCCGTTCCTCATCCTCAAGGAAGGAGAGGATTTGAGATTCATTTCCTCATTCCAGCATTTGGCCAAGCTTATCTCTATATCTATAGCATTATTTTGTTGGACAGAAAATGTTGTGTTGTTGGGAGAAGAAACATAGGAACTCATAGAGTCAATCTTTGACTTGTTCTTCAGTGGAGATCTTGCATATTATTTGGAGGAGCAACAGAGGAGACTCCTGGGCATAATTTTAGATCTTTTGCATCAAGCTAATCACTCACCATCTCTCACATCACAGTCTTGGGAAAAAACTACGTTATTTTATGCGGGCAGTTGCTGGGAGGGTCATCCGAGCTTGTCAGGAGGAGTGTTTTTGAGTGAAAGGGATCAGCCCTTTTCTTGAGAACATTATCAGAGGATGGCATGATTATTTCAGATCTTCCATAGCCTCATTATCATTTTGGTTCAGTTTCAGTGACAAACTATCTGTCACATTGTACATTTTCCAGCATTTCTAGAAATCTCTACTAGATTGGCTAGAAATCTTGTATTGGAGCCCATTATTATATTCTTGGGAATTTCTTTGTATATTTCAGTCATATTTCATGTATGCACATCTATAGCATCAACTACACTCCTAGAGACAACGATGTCACTGCTTTTCGGCATTTTATGCAGTTGCTGCATCTCTTGTATTTCATGTGTTAATATGTGGAGTTTGATTCCCATTGCATGAGGGGTTTATTCCTCATGATATTTCTATATATTGTTGTTGATACATTAATATAAATTATGGCTATAATATATTTCATCTTATGTTGCATTCATATTTGTAGATTTTAATGGTTGTGTTCATGTATTGCTATAAGCTCTCTCTTGAGCATTCTTTACGGGATCTAGTTCGGGGAGATCTGAATAACCCCACTAGAGTCATTTCTTTGGGCTCAACTTCTGGAAGAGAAGTTTTTAGTGAGTTAAAAAGGGTATCCAAGCCCCATTTAAGCTTATTTTTACATTTCCTCCTTTATACATCATCCCTGAGGACCATATTGCAGAAATTCCCGAAAAAGGAACATTACAGTGGTATCAGAGCATCAATATTGGCTCAGCATATGCAGCCCAAGATTATATGCCACTAGAAGGAGAAGCTCCTCATTTAGAAGAGGAGATGTACAAAAAAATAGGAATGATGGAAGAGGAGGTTTCCCTTCTTCTTTTCCAGACCATGGAGGGTATCATTGAAGATCTTGAGGAGATAGAAAGGGGAAAATGGAAAGGTTTTCTAAGAGGGTTTGTCGATGAAGCAAGCCCTAGATATTATTATGATGGGTGTGAGAATTCAGCCACACATGCAAATCCACAGCGCAGTCCATTGCCTACTTGTACTACCGGGAGGACGAAGGAAGGAGATGAGGCCATTGGAGTAGCAGCGCTACAACTCAAAGGTATGGCTCATGATTGTTGGTTTGAAAATTCTGTTTCATATTGTCATGCAAATGTAGAAACATGTGATGAATTCACTAAGGGTTTGGTGAAGAAATTTGAAGGAAGTCAATGTGAATCATCATGTATCATAACTTCAAAAACTTTGGATGCATTGGGATGAAACATGAAACAAACTCCTTTCCTTATTTCCGAGGCGGATGAAAAAATGTATGATGGCTTGCTAAGGGCAAGATCCCCATTTTGTGAAGGGCCTTCTTCCATTTGTGAGGCCATGGAGGTACTTCCTTCAAGAGATGACCAAGATCTAGGGTCACTCCTTGATGATGAGATAATCTCACTTATTGATGGAGAGGATGAGCATGAGAGATCTAACAGCATTGTCATACTGGGAGGAGATCCATCACCACATGGAGGTGAAAGGGGAGCCATTTCTTACATAGGATAAGTCCTTGTTTCTATGCAAGGGATTCCAAGTATTTTAACATGTGGGAACCATGGCACAATTCCGGAGTCATTTGTAGCATCTATTGGGGATTGTGAGATGGAGGAGGAAGAGAAGGATAAACATCAAGGGATGATACACCCTTATCTATTCTGGAAAGTCTTTGCACAAAATAAGGAGACTGTACAGTGCAATGGAGAGAGGGACAAATCAGTCCTCTTATAGATACAGTCCACTTCTGATCTTGATGTCTCACTATATGGAGGCATTACACCTAGGAGGCCACCTGATCTAAATTTGATGAGGGGCATCTTGTCATTTGGTTCACCACTCTTAGATTCCAAAGAGGTGAAGAAATTGGAGGATTCTAGCACAACACAGATAGTTTGGGATAAACCCAAGGAGAAGGGAGACACTCTCTCATTGTCAGTATCACCCACTCTAATCAGTTAAACTGCGCTGATAGAGTTTGCTGCAGGGATGGAGGATTGCATCTTCATGATATAGGTTGACTGCTCCACAGATTTGGAGAGGAAGAGGATACTTCCTTTGAGTAAGGACTCTTTAATACATAGGAGTGGATGGAGGCCACTCATGCTTACCTTGACCCAGCTTGGGAGATTCATTTTGGATGACAACTTCTCATGGGAGGCCAAATTCCAAAGGACACCATCATTATTTTAGCATAAGCAGCTGCATGATGGGCATGGAAACATTTTGGAGGATGAATTTGGCATGGGGGATGTCAAATTAGCAGGAAAAAGTGTGAGGGGAGCATCACATTGCAGATTACCAGCGCTGTCTATGAGGAGGATTGATCCATGTTGGAGGTCTCAACTTTTAGTAGAGTTCTCCTAGGATCTAGGTGCATGCATGATTTTGGATGACCTGGATAGAGATGATAGGTACATGGTGGATGATATGGTCATCTATTGCTATGACAGAGTCTTCTTGACTAGGGCTTCTAGTCTCAAGGAGAAATTATTACATGCAACACATGAGGACTTCCTAGCTATGCACTTGGATGCATATTTTGCTTTGATAGATGAGTTCATTTGGGAGGGAATTAAATATGATATATGTTATCATATGGACAGATTCATAGCTCAAATGATTCTGGAAAGGTTGGCGCAACCATTTCCCTACTCATTAGAGGTGAGGGAGGCCATTCAGATGATTCATTTCAACTAGAGGACCGGAGTACATGGTAAAGGAGGTATATACTCTCATTTTGATTTACCTTTCTTTAAATTATATGAGAAGCTTGATGAGCTAAGGATGATCACACCTCCTTATGCTCCTTATTATGATGTACTTTTGGCCCATTGTAGCAATGGGAGTGGCTATTTTCATGATGGTTTGTGGGGGAAGCCACATACTTCTTGGTGTGCACCATTGGCACCAACTTGTACTTTCATATTTTCATCTTATGAGATGTTTGTGGAAGAAAAAAAGTGGCTAGAAAAGCACTTTTTTATTTCTGTTTTGATGTAGGCCAAAGGAGCACTACGCTGGTTCCTCATGTGGAACTATGATTCACTCTCCGATTTCCATGTGGCGGCTTGTTTTCATTGTATTTTGCTCCCATATGTTGCTGATATTTGTATAATCATGGGAGGCTTTGCTTGGAGAGTGGGCTTGGAGATGACGATTCCCATTGGGAGTATGATTCTCCCCTTTTCAAATGTTGTATGTTTCAGAAGAAACAATGGGCACACCATGATTACCATGTCACTAATTTTCTCTTCATATAGGAGGATCTATTGGGAGAAAATGCGTTATTGGAGGAGGCACTTCATGGTTGATTCATTTTGTGGGGAGGCTTGGGACAATTGTAGAGGCCATGAAATTTTAGCCCAATATCAGCAACCCCCTCACACTTATCATAAATGGACGGAGAAACTACTTGGATGGGAAAATCTAAACTCTCCATTCGGCCCCAACATATTGAATAGATCTGGGGTTAAGGACTACTTTGTTGAGCTACTTATGATGGATCATTTCATTTGTATGATTTCATGGGTGAAGGATTCATTCATTGGGAATAATACTTCCCATGTTTTTCATCACTCCTACCTTGAGGAGGCCATTCAACCACAAGGAGATTTCCACTTGCACCTTCTATTATCTCATGATGTATACTTTGGTTTTACACACTTGGAGGGATACATGGAGGACATATTTATTGCATACCTTGAAGAGCTATGGTGGGGTCTATTGATGAGGAGGCCACAAGAATAGGGGGAGGAATTTTGTCTCTCTATGCAGTTGCTTGAGGACAAGGAACATTATGGTTTGCATATTTTCATTTTGTTGAATAAAATGGGTAAGGAGACACCTTAACCCCTTTAGATTGAGAAATAACACTCCTTGTGTGAAAGGAGGAATAATGAAGCAGCTAAATTGAGCACCACATGGTGTGAACAGGATTGGATCATGCCTGATCTATTCATTTTGACCAAGTAAACTAAAACTGTATAGATACATTAAACCTTCTTGGACAACGTAGTTTTAGTGGAGGCTCCACTTGCATGAGCTAGAGGAAAGTGTGAATGGGACCCATGGTGAGAAGAGTTAATTTTCTTTATAAGGAGGAGATGGCAGCCCATTTTCATTATGCATTAGCTTATTATTTTCGTAGGGTCTGCAAAGACTTGCATCCCTGGGCTATTTAGCAGGGTTGTAGTGTTCTTGAACCCAAGGGTGTTCCCGATCGGGAATCCCTTCCTCATCCTCAAGGAAGGAGAGGGTTTGAGTTTCATTTCCTCATTCTGGCATTTGGCCAAGCTTATCTCTGCAGCTATAGCATTATTTTTTTGGGCAGAAAACGTTGTGTTGCTGAGAGCAGCAACAGAGGAACTCATAGAGTCAATCTTTGACTTGTTCTTTAGTGTAGATCTTGCATATTATTTGGAGAAGCAACAGAGGAGACTCCCAGGCATCATTTCAGATCTTTGGCATCAGGCCAATCACTCCCCATGTCTCACAGTGTAGTCTTGGGCAGAAAATACGTTATTTTATGCAGGCAATTGCTGGGAGGGTCATCCAAGCTTGTCAGGAGGAGTGTTTTTGAGGGAAAGGGATCAGCCCTTTGCTTGAGAACATTATAAAAGGATGGCATGAGCATTTCAGATCTTCCATAGCCTCATTCTCATTTTGGTTCAGTTGCAGTGACAAACTATTTGTCACATTGTACATTTTCTGACATTTCTAGCAATCTCTCCTAGATTGGCTAGAAATCTTGTATTGGAGCCCACTCTTCTATTCTTGGGAATTTCTTTGTATATTTCAGTCATATTTTATGTATTCACATATATAGCAGTAGATACACTCCTAGAGACAGTGTTGTCACTGCTTTCTGGCATTTATGCAGTTGCTGCATCTCTTGTATTTCATGTGTTAACCTTTGGAGGTTGATTCCCATTGCATGAGGGGTTTATTCCTCATGATATTTCTGTATATTGTTGCTGATAGATTAATGTACATGATGGCTGTAATATATTTCATCTTATGTTGCATTCAAATTTGCATATTTTAATGGTTGTGTTCATGTATTGCTGTAAGCTCTCTCTTGAGCATTCTTTACGGGATCTAGTTCGGGGAGATCTGAATAACCCCACTATAGTCATTTATTTGGGCTCAACTTCTGGAAGAGAAGTGTTTAGTGAGTTAAAAAGGGGATCCAAGCCCCCTTTAAGCTTATTTTTACAGTTCCTCCCTTATACAACGTCCTTGAGGACCATATTGCATAAATTCCCGAAAAAGGAACATTACACCCTAGTATCCCTCTATCTCAATTCCTCATTATAGGAGCTCAAAAAGGGAGGAAGAGCTAGCACAGTTTCCTCGATCAACACTTCTCTAATATGGTATTTATTTATTCATGTTCCTGCATGAAATCAAATCAAGTGTTATGTTAGAACATTCATAATCATGTAAATCACAACAAGACACCATAATCATCCTCCCTCTTACGGAGGTGTCAATCACTTGTGGATACTATAATCATCCTCCCTCTCAGGAAGGTGTCAATCACAAGCCTAAGCTTGTCTCAAAAACCTGCACTTTCTCAATAAATGGATAAATTATAGTCCCAACTATACGTATTTGGGATTCGCTGTCATCATAGTGTATCCATGTCTTATCTAGATCATGTTCGGTCAACTCTCTAAGGAGCTTCTACATCATGCCTCACATCTAACCTTGCTAGCAACATTGTATCCGACCTTGGTCATGATATGGACCTCTCGTCTAAGATATCATGGCAGATCTCATACTAATGAAACATCAAATGTGCTCATCAATACTAATCCCAAACATCATTCATGCAGCTACATATCATGGGAAAAATATATTAACCTTTCAAAGTATAACAAACAAAATATGTTTGGCGGAAATTCTAAGTGAAGTGGCTCAATCATGAATTTAATCATGTTCTATACATATTATATACAGAAGGATGTTCAAAATGGAACATCAATGCTTCAACCAATTGAAAGATTTTATGTCATGTTAAATCAACATTTGAACTTTAAATCAGAGTGTCCAAGGATTTACATTACACAAAGACATTTCAACAGTCTTGCAATATGAAATTTCTTTCCCAAATTCCAGAAATCAATTCATCATACCATGAGACATCATTACAATATTCAAAATCCATATCCCTCTTACATAGATTTTTCAGAGGCTCATCACATGTCAAGGATATATTATCGGTATGTATAATCAAATCCATAATCAAAATCAAGGCCATACCTTGGAACTCATTATTCTAACTTCACCAGATAATTGTCAAATATAGAAAAATATGAATCAAGGAGCTTGCATCAAGCAACACTCTCTATAATGCCTTACCATGCCAACATATCCAACCTTACACAAATGAATGTTGTGTCAACATAGTAAGATCAACAAAGTTTAGAAGCCAGTCAAAACTATTATCAAATACATTGATTTCATAGTATCAATTATTTCAACCAGAGACAGGTAGATCACATATCAATTCTTGACTTAATTTCATGTCAAGCTCTCAATTTTGTCATTTAACATGTCATTATAGGCTATTTCTGTCACTATATGCAAGTGCATACACATCAAGGTTAAGTCATGCATGTTCATACTAAGTCACAACAACCATTGTTCTAGGAACAAGGATTCCAATACATAACCATACTTCTGTATACTCACATACGACACTGAAGGTCACTATGCCCACATAGCATTGTCATATGGGAAAATCAACTATCTCCAGATCAAATCATGTCAAATCCAAATGTGCAATAATGGTAAGATATATAATTCTAGACATATTTCAATCATTAAGCATCATGTCAAAAGTACCAAACACATTTTATCAATATCAATCTTAAAAAACAATGATGTACAACCTCCAATCATAATGACATATCCATATGAATGTCTGGGTTACCTTCACACACAAGTCTAGTTCAAACATACGAAATTTCCCTACTGACAGATCTTACTGGAATGTGAAATGCATCTATAGAATTGAAATATTTCAAGTGACCATCTGATTTCATTCTCAATTCCAACAATTCCAGAAATTAGTTTACAATGGAAAGACAAATTAGATATCCATGGATTTGGAGTAAAGGTTGAACTCATGCATGGTCACATCTATGAGCCTTCCTTTGCTTGAATGAGGCTTAGAACTTTGTTGTATATCAACAATGTAAAACACTCATAAATCATATTTCAGTAGCAGCACGAGTAAGAATATTTTAGGAGAGTGATTCTCCCTCTGAATGAGAATCTAATTCATTCATTTCATCGGCCTATCTTTCATGGAGTCTTCCAACAATAGGTTTGTTATATCATCAACACATATATATCATGATCATCAACATCATGTCATGAATATTTCATCAAGGGTTTGAATTGAAATATTAGGGTGATAGGCTAATGTGACAACACAACATTATAACCCAATAACAATACATCAAGTTAGAGAATTTAGTTTCACCGCATGCTATAACCATGGATATTCAAAGATTTGAAACGTCAATCTCACATATATGCCTCTATCATCACGGTTGCCAATAACATGCATATCATAATCAATAGGATCTAGCTAGATTATTAAACATACCAACAAAGTGCAATCACTATTTCTCCATGAGCTTTCATCATGCTTATCACAAGCATTATCAATACCATATAAATGAGATAACCTTCTATAAGAGATCCAACGAATCTTATTCATATCAAGAGTTAAGAGTACCATCCAATAGAGTCAGGATCGGGATCTCAAAAACCACAAATGTTTGCAAATCATCAATCTATGCCCCTTTATCCCAAATTAGAAATAAGTAGCCTTGCAGAATCAAGATCAAAACATTCACTGCCAGGTGCACCATTTCATCATAGGAAATGTAAATCCCAATCACTCTTATATGCATTAATGAGGCATCTAAGAAGTAGACATTCTCAATATACCATAGGGCTTACCTAGCCATCCAATTGTATATCTAAAACATACGATTAGAATAATATGCCATGCATACCTTGTGATATTACTTGTGCACCTTCACATAGGAAACTTGCAGTGCTGAACCACCTCTTTAACTTTTCCAGATCTCACCATATTTTCCTTTTCCAGATGTAGCCATATTTACCTTTTTTGGATCTAGCCATCTTTATCTTTTCATGCTTAGGGTTTAAATATACATTTGAATCATATTTAAGCAGATTTTTGTTATTCTTGTGCCAAGACTCACCTGTAGCTGTATTTTTTTTTCCCTTGCAATGATGGTTTCAGTGATCTTGAAGGTATGAGACCCAATCCTGACCTTTTCTCCATCAAATGTCTCAAGAAATTCTTGAGCCACTACCACATTTTCACCTGAAAATTTCCTTAAAAATTGGTACCAACCTGCTAATTTGAAATCAGATTTAGAACGATGGTCAACAAAATGGGTGTTATCCAGCTCTGAACGGTTCACGTTGTCTCCTTTGCCCATCCTACTCACAGTTAACCTAACCACCAATGCGAAATGTAAAACGAGGAACAACTACCATCCACGAAGCCCTACTTGCTACCACTTGTTAGCAAATTGTTTTGAACTGGGGATAAGAACGTTTTGATGTAAATGTCAAAAGCGTGAACGGATGCAGAGCCTTGCATGCCCTAAAAATCGGTGAGAGGGGATGACACGAAAAAACAAATGATTTAAACTTGTTTCCAACTCATTTCACCAAAATCCACTCACTTTTTTTAATAATTGCTACTTGTATTTCACTTTAACACATATATCCTTTAATGAGTAGAAATATATTTCATAACTTTATAAAAAAAATAACCAACCTTTTAATGTATCCTCCCAAGAAAAAGAACCACCTTTCAGATGAACAACACCTCTTGTTTTAGCAGGTTTTAAATATTCAAATAGCAGCGTTTATTTCACTTGAAAAATGCTTCCTTTGTCTCCTTGTACCAATTTTGCAGGTAATTGCTACCTTTTTTAAAAAGAAATATATTCATGTGTTACTTGTAAAACTAGAAATTTTGAAGAAAATAGCTGCCTCTCAAGGAAAGAGCAACTATCCCTGTGTTATTCTTAACAAAATTGATGATTCTAACATTATGCCTTTAACCTCGAATAGGAAAATAATGGTGAATGAATAAGAATTTTCAAGTTAAACTCATGACCTTAACCACTGAAAGTAGTTAAAAGACTTATTTAAAAGAGAGTTTACCCTAATGACTCTATAACATAAACAACCTATTGGACTTAGAATTATTTTTGTATTTTGTTAAAAAGTGATAAATACTCATACATCTTAACCCTTCAGGGATCTCCACCATAAGTTAGGAGACAGGAGAGGATCAAAGACACAACTTACAATGACGACCAGACCTTGATTTTTTTTTTTAAATTGCAGTGCTAACAATGGCTCCTATTGGGGATGAAGTCCTCCCTGTGAGGCTTCAAGGACTTTAGATCCAGTGCCTTAAAATTTTAGGACTTTGAGGTTTTAGA